>DVXP01002755.1:0-12223 GCA_018235645.1 Junonia grisea | reverse complement strand
CTACGTGTTGGCTTCGGCCCCACGCACGCCTCCCAAACGTCCGGGACACTGTTGGCCCGTGATATGGTAGAGACATATATAATATCAGCGTCCATTGATTAATATCTAACAAAAAGATTTTTATCATAAATACGCGCATAATCAAAATTGGAAAACAAGTAATTATGATAGTTAGATCTGATTATATAGACAAGAAATACGTTGTAAATATTTTTTTAATTTTTATATAAGTAGAAATATCCATTTGTGGAAAATTAAATAAGTACATTAAAGTAAAATGTACTTAGTTAGTAAATGATGACCATAAGGCTTTTCTTTTTCAGTTTATCATTAGACACGTTAAATTCTACTGAGTAAATGCTGTTTGGAAAAAAGCCAAACGAATTTACGACACGTTCATAAAAATAATACGGCACTTATGTTTAAAGTTATAACAGTAATTATATTCCCTCGAAATATTTTTATTCCATGAATGACAAGTAAATTTATAATAAATTATATTAATGAAAATATTTTAATAATAATGAAATAATTTTTAGGAAAGTTTTTATATAATTATTTATATATAATGAATAACTTTTTATATAAAATGTTTTATATTATCTTTTAATCGACAGGATGTATTTATTTTATATAGATTTATACATATAAAAAACCACAATAACCATTTTTAGGGTTCAAACGCATTACGTAGTCCAACGGAACTCTCCGCCCGTTTAGCTCAATTGCTTTTCATTCTTGAAAGCTGTAATTCTACAACTTACGTAATATCATGCAGACAATGGGACACGGCAAAATCTTTTAAAAAACGAGCACTTTCCGTAAATACGGGCATCTCCTTTGTACTTTGTGAGTATTTTTTATTATTATTTCATAGTGTGGGGTAGGGGTATCATTGGATAGGTTATTGAAAATATTGTGAGTGTATGTATAGAGGCACATAGTTACTTTAGTTATACTGTATAAAAGTATATATAAATTGTAAATTTAATAAAAAGTACTTAGATAAACTCGTTTGTTGCTAAAATTAAGTTAATTATAAGATGACCATGGTCATTACGTAGGAGAACTTAGACGTGAATAAATATGTAAAGTATAAATTACAAGGACATAGACTATTTTGAAAACAATTGTCGGAAATATACACAATGTTTTAATGTTAAACTATATTTTTAAATAATTAAATTGTATGTAATTTATAAGAAGACACCTTTAAACGATTGTAAAATGTTATGGAAATAGCGGACCAACGTGGGCCATCTAACGTTAAGTGATCTATAAACATTAAGGCATGAGCAGCCCACACGCGTTGCCGAGGTAAATGTAATAAGAGAAAATTGGAGGTAAGGTCAATTAAAAAATTATGTATTTAATAAAGAAAATTTCATTTTACAAATGAATTGAATATTTAACATTCTAACAATACGAATCTGGCTGGAATCAACTGTCAACTGCAAGAAGGAAAGCTACATGATTAACTTTATCACAACGTGTAAACAGTGAGTTGCGGTACATCATTTTATATAATAATAAAAATAACATACTTATTGGACAACAATTACACTACTAACACACATAAATCTATGTAAAAATATACAATAAAATAATCCTTATCTTAAAAGTAAGTGCAAAGACAAAATAAACAAAAATAAAAAGAAGGAAATTATAAAAAATCAAAATTAAGATGTGCATTTTGGTGAGAAAATAAAAAGCGCGCAGCAGTGTATTCTATGCAAAAGGAGATCTACTCCGTATACGTGGAAGACAGAATTGCTTTTACAGTCAGTAGTCTCTTGTTGGGATTACGATAATGACAGAGGCTACAAATAAATAAATATTTGAAGGATTTGGGAATACAGAAAGAGAGGTTTCATTAATGGAGAGGATGATGGGGAAGTGGTCACTGGAAGGGGCATTTGGGAGTAAGGGATAATACGACAGATAAAAAGGACACAACCAAGATAAAAATAAAAAGGACACCTACCACTTCTGTCATTCCTCAAACAGGAAAAACCTGGAACTCGAAACCGAGATCCAGGAACTATTTCTCCATCCATTTCTCAGAGATGGTCATAATCTAGGAAATATGCAGATACAAATCTTTGGTCATTCAACATTTAATCAATAGTTCAAAGTCAGGTATAATAAACATTATCTCACATTTTATTTTCTAAAATTTTCTTTCTTCTACATAATATGTAGAACAATGGTAGGTAAATAGTGTTTTATCAATCATGATATTTTCTATCAATAAGTAATACTGGAGTATAAGGCATTCAGGCATTGGGAACTGAACCAATGACCTAATTTATATGTAAACAAGTTCTGTTTACTTAGTCAGATCTATTATAATAATATCGTAGATTGTCAGTAGTGCTGATTTTAGATAAAATGGCAACTAGTTAGGTAACTTTGACCTAAATCGGTTATAATGATTACGATCTCAGCTTTATCTTCTAATATAAACTATGTCAATTATGTATGTAAACAATTTAAATAAAGATTTATGACAATCTTAGTTCAATTGTAATATTATCAATGTCATTAATATCTTCGATAATAATTTTAAATCATATTCAAAATAGAGGAACCAGATAATAATGACATAGTTAGATTTGATTTTGTTATATATAGGTTTCATATATGGGTTTTTACTTTTAAATAACTATAACACATATAACACATACCTATAGTTGATAAGTACAACGTTTTTTCATTAGAGAAATATATATACTTTTTAAAACAAAAAACATACATCAAAGTTAATTTTAGTTAGTAAATAATGAGCATAAGGCTTAACTTTTTCAGTTTATTACTAGAGTTACGTTAAATTCTACTTGTTAATTCTGTTTGTTTGTTTGTTTCACGTATTTTGAAAAGAACATGGTACAGATATTAAAAATAATAATTATAATATTCGTGGGTCACTTAAAGTTAAAACATTAAGAACATTTCATTTTACATTTGAATTGAATAGTTAAAGCTTAAACAATACGAGGGCTGGAATCAACTGTCAACTGCAAGACGGAAAGTTACATGATTAACTTTATCACAGCGTGTAAACAGTGAGTTGCGGCGCGTTACCCCCACACCCTTTTACGACTGCTCGTAAAACTTTCGACGTTGAATATGTTTTCGCTGACCCTTATTTTGTTGTTTTAGGTATAAAATGTAATAGTATCTAAATATAGTTTTCTTTTTTATTGGATTTGTGTTACACCAAAAGATAAGGCATACATTTAAAGTAGTATTTTTAATCACAATTACTGATTTCAAACCAGTTGTGAAAGTGAACCTGAAAAAGAGATGTACTGCCAATTTTCTAAATTGACCTAATACATAAAATAAATATCTTTAAAATAATTATGTATGTACTATGTAGGCATATTATTTTTAAACTCTTATTTAAACAAGGGAAATCTTAATAAAGTACTGGACATACAAAACTGCATGTTTTTCTGCAACGGTTCTAATAAGATCGCACCGCCTTGTCATTGGCAGGTGCCTGTTTAGAATTACCCTATTATCGACTTAAAAGTCATTATAGGCTTAAATATTATAAAAAGTATAAAAATTATAATCATTGTAATAATGCTAAATATGCTTTACTGTAAGAAGTAAAATCTAAAATTAAGAATAAAAAAAATGAAAAATTACTCGTGAAACACTGTTTTGTTGCTGTAAAATATTAGGTATGGTGATGTTTCAGAAATGTTTGGGACCTGGGCCAGTTGACAGTTGTTATTAATATTTGTTGTTCTCAAGTTGCAAATTATTTCGCGAGAAAAAATAATTATGTCGCTTTTTTTTCAACTGCTATTTTATTGAAAGTTTTCTATATAGTGTACGAAAAGGTGGCCCAAAATAGACCATCTCGTTTTGGTATAATACGACGATGATGTAATAATTTATTAATTTATAGCCAATCCATTTTAAACATAAATGCCCACTATAAATCACAAATCTATTGTAGGCGTAAAAAATATTTAGATTTAAAGGTAGGCTAGATATTTTATGTTCATTCGCGTAGGTGACTCAAACGTCCAGGTGGCCATGTACATGAAATACCTGGGTCTAGTCCTAATGGTCGCTGGAGCTTCGAAGAGCACTTCAGGCTCCTGGCCCCCTGTATCGAGAAGGCAGACTGCTGCCTAATCTCAGGTGACCGAGGGAGGAGGTTCGTTGCCTCTATATTACACCGACGGGCACCAGCCGCTGCAAGACTAAGATCTTGAGTCTGCAGCGGAGAGTGGTTATCCGCCTGGTGCGGGGATATCGCACGATATCCTTTGACGCGGCGACCCTTCTGGCGTGCTTTTCACCATTGGACATCTTGGCGGAGAGGGACTTGGCACGCACGATGTGGTACACTTGTCTCAGCGGAGATTGGTTCAAAGCCTTCAAGGCTTGGATGCGAAGGAAGCGACAGGTCACCTTCCGACTTACAGAGGTGTTGACCGGTCGCGGGTGCTTTGGAGAGTACCTGTGTAAGATCGGATGCGAGGCGACGGCGGTTTGCCACTACTGCGAGGCGGACCAAGACACTGCCCAACACACGTTGGAGACGTATCCCGCGTGGACCAGGAAATCGGGCGAAGTCTCTTCCTGCGAGCAGTCGTGTCGGCGATGATACGCAGGGATTCGGCGTGGGAGGGCGTGGTCAACTTCTGTGAGACCGTAAGACCGTAGTGGTTCAGAAGGAGGCTGCGAAGCGGGTTCAAGAGAGGGCCGATCCCACCCGCGACCTGCGGGCCGTCTCCTCGGCCTCCAAGCCGCAGTGCCCGGGTCGGAATAAATAGGGCACTCCCTCCGGCCGTGGGTGCGTGAGATGGGTCTCACCCTCCCCACATCTTCACCCTCCTGAGAAGTGCTTCGCAAGCCACGGGCGGAGCAACGCACGGGAGAGGCCGCGGACGTGCCGCGAAAGCGATCCCGGAGCCTCTCCGTTTTCCGTGCTGTAGCGGCCATCACAGGGGGATTTAGTGTATACATTCTCACATAACCTGATTGTCTGAGGAGTCGGCTCCTGAGGGGGAGATCAGGTTATGTGAGATACCCCAGTATCTATGAAGATTTACCTTGCGTCAACAAAAAAAAAGGAATTTTATGTTGTATTGCCCAGAAAAATAATTAAGTTTGAATTGTTTGTAGGTAAATAAAAGTTGATGAGCAGAAGCTACACTATCTCCGGTAAACATAGGCTGTATTAGATTTTCAAAATCGGTAGGAATACCCGTGTGAAGCCGAAGCTGTCTGCTAGTCTATAATAAACGAGTAGGTAACACAGAATCAGGTCAAACTAGGGTTGCCATAACATAGGGTAGACATAATAGTCTACCCAGAATCGTCCCGGTTGTGACTTATTAAATCCGGGACAATTCTAGAACTACAAAGTGGCGTCGGAACCCTATCACGGAATGGCCATTTCAGCTAAAAAAAAGGTCTACAACTCGCCTTTACCCTATCATAAATGTGCCTGCTTAGCTAGAAAAAAAGTTCTTTTTTTTATTTTTCATCCGGATTTTCTGATTTCGGGACAATAAGGCTTACTTTCTGGACACGGGATGGAACGAGAAATTCCGCGACAATCCTGGATTTTCCGGACATCTGGCAAACCTAGGTCAAACGTATTACGAGTACCTTACTTCGTCGGGTCGCCTTAATCTGATAAAAAATCAACACCACTTTAATACCTCTTCCTTGTGATGTTTTAGGATGACATAAAAATATATAATTTAAAAAATCTTCGCATAAAAGAAAGCTAAGACGGCTAAAATTGAATTAAGAAAAAGGCTTCTTCAACTCATTTTGTATTCAATAGATGGGTCAGACGGGAAGTATTAACCCGCGAATTTTAAATGGGCGTTTTAATATTTGCATACCTAATTATATTAACTGTTATGTAGGTATCCACCAATACTTATTGATAGGTATGATGCTAGAAAATAAAATAGATCATAAAAATGGATCTTCTGGATTTTATAAAAATTGTTTAACTATTTATTATAAAATTTACTAAATATTTAACCTTGTCACTTGACATTATCATAAAACAAAATACAAAAAAAAAAATCTTTAATTACCTAATTGAAACAATTTCCATATTACAAACATATAGGCAGATCTCAATTTTCATACCGTCCAGCTAAATATTTCCAAGAATAGTTTTTTCGCGTTTCACAGATTATAAATTTAATTAAAGAAATTAACTTTTTTTTCATTGGCATTGGTCGCATCGCTGGCTGCCACGGCAGCGACCTTCATGCCAAGAATCTTTAACAAAGCAGCTAAGCGGCTAATTTCGAAAGTCACACGCCGTCTAACTGTTCCTTTAGCACGCCATGTCATCACAAATCGTGCTATATCACCGCGAAACATGAAACATTCGTATTACTAAGGAAAGTCGCTTGAATTTCAAACTTTTTTTTTCTTAAACATTAAAGTATCACTGTATTATGATGAATAAACAATGACGCATTGAACGCATCGTTGATTGAGAAATTATGTAATGATATTACGAATTGTTATGTTTTGTTTATCTGTTGGTATTTATAGATTAGTTATACAATCAATTTGATTGTTTCTATGTTGTTTTTACAATTTAATGAACTGATAAAATATCCGTGTACGTTACTATGTACGTACAAACATTCCTAATGTTTAATCACTTAATGCAGCTCATAAAATTATAAGGAAAGAATTCCCAACCCTTTAAATTAATTACAATATTTTAATGATATCTGTACGACTCTAAATAGTTATTTTAATTAACAAACAAATGCTTATGTTAGTAATAGTTAGTACGTGTTCATCACATCCAGTCGCGTGATTTATAAGCAATTTAAGTATGTTATTATTTGCTTACACGCACTGTAAGTTTGTGCTACTGAAAATCTATAAATACCTGTGTTGCGCAATTAAAATGTCAAAGTAGAGAATTAATCGCTTGGTAATGAATTGTATTTAATGTTGATTATGTAATAGTGTTATATAAATCTGCGATTTTGGTTGCTCGAACTTAGTTAAAAATTTAGTCTAGTTGAAACGTATAGTTTTAACATTTTTCATGACATATAATAGGTAAATGTGAACTCATAGCTACAATAACCATGTTTGCGTGAAATTTTTTTTAGAAAAGGGAAAGATGTCGTAAATATTGTAGGTACACCATATCCATTGAAAAACACTAAACGGGTTTTAATATTAATTAATAATTAAGGGATAATAAAATTTTAGTAAATATTTATTTTTTCTTAATCAAAAAATCCTAAGATTTAATAGTAAAATATTAGTACAGACGAATTCTCTGTCTCATTTTAACTTATGTTATCGATATGACTTACAAAATAAATGATAAATCATTGTTATTTTGCTACCGTTACGCAAATATTTCTATACGAATGAGCGCATACATGGATGGGATGGCTGCAACAATAGCAGATTATTAATGCATCCGGCTTATCCCGTATCCATGACGGGAAAACGATAGCGGAACGAACGCAGCAAAACAACATAGGGACATGATACGGGAAATATCAAAGGATTCTGTATTGATTTCGTCTGGCTGATGTTTTAAGTTCTACTATCCATTTTGTGATATGTTTCTTGTTTATTTTATGAACAATAGAAATATACTTGCTTTTGAGTAGGACAATACTTTCTGTTGCCTGTGGCTTCGTCTGTTTGTATATAAAATACTGATTATCTTTGGGAAACAATTAAAATTGTATTATTTAATCTAGGCTCCTAACTATTCGTCTGCGACATGTATTGGTAAAGGGCTACATTAATTAATTACACATTTTTTATTAACATGACTGCTGCATTTTACTTTTTAAATAGGTATAGTACAAATGAATATGCATTTCAGAATGTCTTCAGAGCAATGCTGTATGTTTTTTCTCTTACATTGGTTTTCTTTACCACAGAGCGCAAGATAGATTGTGTTTGCATAGTTCCAGTGTATTTGAATTCACTACTTGATTAAATCCACGTGTTAAATTTATTAGACCATCACGAATAGTAAATAAAGTGCCACAACACAATCAAGATGTACAATCACAATTGTGTTTTAATTAAAGCCTTAATACAATCAAGAATGGTATTACTTATGATTTCGGAAGTTAAAATATTTGTAAACAAGTAAAGCATAACGTGGTCGTTTGTGTTAAACTGACATTTAGAATCATCTCATCATAAAAGTTAAATAAAATAATTTTTCATAATTAATTGAATGAGACGTTACCTACTTTATGTAATCCCATGACATTAAATCATATTATTATTGATTTCTTTACAACATTACAACATAAATCTGTCTGGTATGATGTACGTACAGATACTCTACACTACGCACTCTACGCACGTTTCACTCAGATACTGGACCATCTTTTTGAGTATTAGCTATATAAATATTTTCACTCTGTTTAAAGTTTCGTTTAAAAAGTTAAATAGCATTAAAAATTCAAACTTAGTCTTGGCAATATATTAAGATCAGAGACGGTTTTATCAAAAACATAGTAATTTAAGAGAATCTTGGACCGCTTGGAACGGTTCCAACCGTCTAATTGTATTCGGTTATGTACGTTATATAAATGACATTATAGAACGGTTAATATGTAAACAAGACCAAACTACGGGGGAAATTGGAGTCATTATATACCTCTGTTCTGTATATTTTAGCTCACTACTCTTAGAATGTAAGTGATAAAAATAGTTTAACATACCTAATATTTTTGATGACGTCAACACATCTTTTGTTGATAGAGATAATGTGATTTGTATATAAATATAGTATAAATATAAACACTATGACACAATCTTGTAAAGAACCTCTTGCGACACAATTAACCCAAAGAGCTTTTGGCGAAACCATTTGCTCCTATAGTGTGATGCATCTCAATCCTATGAAACCAAACATTACAGGGATTATAAACTATCTAAAATGGGTGTATAATATCTCACTTGGACGTATAAAAGCGTGAGAAGTAACGACGAACCTCCAACAATTAACCTCCAACGAAATACTGTGACATCATTAACTAATAAATATGGCGAACAGTTTGACATATTGTAAAATTAAATGAAAATCTTGAACAATTTCCATCGTCGATACAATCCCTTTTATTGGTTGAATATACAATTTCTAAGGAAATTACTTGACTATAAACCAATGAAAATTGGCTCCATTAAGTCGTTAGAATTAATTATGGTATTGCAAGCTGAACGTGAAATTGAAACTAATAAAGGCAATTGCAAAACTTTTCTATTATTTTTATTTAATTCAAATTAAATTTCGATTCTAATTTACTAATCAATTATTTATTTTTACTAATAAATTTACAAGTACTTCATACAATTTACCTGAATACTAATTAACAGCATTTATTGTACTACTATGAGTCCGATATTCAGTTCAATATAGATAAGTATAAAAATTCAGGAGTTTTCCAAAGTATGAACATAAAACAATTAGTTATTAAAAAAAAATTGGAAAACTTAAACAAAAAATTTAGTCACATTACAATTAAAGGAATCCGATTTAGAATCGATTTTTCGGAATTCCAATGGTAATGCGAAAATTAGAAGGCAGAGGCTTTGTAATAAGATCTTATCACGACAAGCTCGGCCCTGAATTAAATTACAGAAACGAAAGGGTGTTTGTTATTAATAGGTATGTCGAGCCTCCATATGGTCTGCACGATTGTTATATCGTTTCAGCAATGGGTGTAAATTTCATGTAAAGATAAGGAAATAAGACGACACTTAAAAAACCTATCCTGTATATGAATATGTATCAGTAGGCTATTCCGACCAAAATCGAGACTCACTCAAGCGATTTTTTACACTTCATTCACACGATTGTACCTATATCTAGCGCGTGATATGATACGGAACCGAGTTGTACTAAAGTATCTGTGCTTTTTGACGTAAAACGTTTGCATTGGAGATTCTGTAGCAAGTTTTTAACAATATAAATTGGACAGATCGAATAAACGAAATGACTAGATTCATGGTCGGTCAGTCTCGATTTATGGTCGGAATAGCCCTACAGATACGCGATGTACCTAATTCATTAAGATGTTGAGTAACATTAATAAGATTAAATTTAATTAAGCAAGTATTTACCTACTGTATATCTTATTTAGATCGCCATTCTTTGTTGCATAATTAAAACAACATAATTATCACCGAAAAGATCAGAGCAGTTAAATGACAAAGGTTTCAAGTCAAAGGTGAAACAAAGACTTCTTTTACGGCTCAGATTAAATACGTATGTAAAGTTTAAACGTCGCAGTGCAGTGCATACACAGCTATTTAAACTGTATCTAAAAGGAGACTAGGTGCAGTAATATATTATGAGCAAATGACATCTTAAATGGCGACTTTCTCCGCGACAACGACGTGAAATATCACACGCGATGATGCTTCTTAACGATCAAAACAAACTGAAATCTGAACTAAGCTATTATTACGGCGAATAAACTGATTTAGGTAGGGTAGTCTTCCTTAATTATTTTGTTTTGATCGTCTAGATTATTTTCATCTTGTATTTATTGAGCTTTCTGTTTTAAAGCCTTTTCTTAAACCACTTCTTATTCAACACTGCCGGTAGTTGTTAAATTGAAATTTAATTACACTTTTCGCAGAAGATAAATATTAAACAAAATCTTATGCCAACTCAAGAAAAATTGGATCTGGTATATCTATTATTACGTAAATAATAATTTACTTAGATTTATTTCTTTAAATTCGCAATTGAACTTGAAGAATTGAATATGTTATCAACATACAATTCTTCAATATCGTCAATAGTTTTTCAATAAATCTTCAATACTTTTCACAATAGGTACAATATTATGTAACATCGAATATATTGAAAAGAAATAGAATAGAATATAAGGTGTACGATATAAGAAAACTGCCAAGTTAGCTGACAGGTTAATTCAATCCGACGTTAAATCTAATCGCGTTCATGTGTACAAATTGCCTCTACTGAAATTCGAAGGAAATCGATGCTAATTTATTTCTTACTATTAACTATTTTCGAATATGTTTGCGTGGGTTTTCGATATATCTTTATTTTATGGGGTATTTATTTCGTATAATACGATAATCAAGTTCCATTAAATGTATTTCTATGTGTAGTTACCTGAGACGTGAATAGGATTTTTTGAAACTGTCCTGACATAAACTGTTTTTATACATGTCACACCCCCGGTGCGACACTGTCACTTATGCAAAAATGTAGTTTTTCAGGAGAAGCATTTAAAACTTTGACACCTCACAAAACAATGACGTTAGGAGTTATGGGCGAGATGAGTTTCTTATACTAAAACATCAACTTTTAACTTTAATTGGAGACAAATTGTTATTTATAATTATTATTAAAATATACTTTACAATTATTTAAAACTTCTACCCCCCTCAGAGGTGACGTTGTGGATCTAAAGAAAAATTAAAAATAACTACAGTTTTACACCAAGTCACACTGAGTTTAAAAGAAAATAAAGAACAAATAGTTTAATAAGTTTTATTTTATCGGACCAAAAAAAGGGTGCTCTAGGATGATTATTACACATTTAACTCATTTTTTAATTTTTTGCAAAAGTGACAGTGTCGCACCGGGGGTGCGATGTTACACTCAACACCAACCTAAAAAACGTTTAAAAATGAAGTAATTATAATGTCCGTAATACGTCATTAAAATTATGTGCATTTCGATTAAAGACGAAATAGACTAGGTAAACGATCAAATACATTTGTTAAGCTACCAGTTGTCCATTAACTTATATTTCGCATAACAAAATAATAAGTAAACCTTGTAGTTAATAGATAAATTGTTATTAAATATTCAACTTAAACTATAAATACTGTTACAATCATATTTATTCATCACATACATATTACGAAAACGTACCATAGATGTATCTACATAGCTGCAATTTTTTAATTATTCTTTAATCTATTTTATACATAATGGTTTTGCAGCCTCAAACAGCTCAAGGGCGTAGATATAGGGCTTCAGAAGTCTGATAATGAATCAATGTCCAACACGGTCAAGTACGTTCAGAGTATGCTCTACAAACTAAATAGGATTCCAACAAAGTAAAGCCCTCTTTTAAATGTTAATAGGGCACGTGTACTTTTTTTTTGTTGATGCAGGGTAAATCTTCATAGATACCCGACTCCTGGGGGGGATGTCGGGTTATGTGAGATTGCA
>DVXP01002754.1:0-12223 GCA_018235645.1 Junonia grisea | reverse complement strand
GGCGCGTTTAGTTTTATCTATAGGACAAAGTACGAAATTGTAATAAATTATGTTAAGCAGCGAAGTTAATAAAAATACATTATTTTAATAACATATTTATTTTGGAGCACAATATTTTGTAATGAGCCTTTTAAACAGAGCTCGAGTCGCGACTCGAGCCTCGTAACTAGGGCTCGAGACTGGGCTCGAGCCTTCGCAATATGGCTCGAGGCTGAAGCTCGAGCCTTCATAGGAGACTCGAGCCTTGAATGAGTCGAAGGCTCGGGAGACTCGAGCCTTTTAACAACTCTATTTATAAGTGAAAAATGGATATTTAGTATTTAGTATCATTCCAATCACGAGTGTGGCATATTCTCTACAGGTATTTCCATTTCTCTATTCTATTAGTTGTATGTTACTGTTTGATCTATATTTATAAATATGCAAGATCCATCTAAATATTTCAATCCTTTTAATTACACGAAGCAACTAGCGGTTTAGAACCGGGATTCATTGAATACTGATTAGTAACCGTTTATTTTATTGAAGCACCTACTGATTGTTTATGTACTTAGACTATTTTTTATAGTCCTTCCTTCTTGGGCGCTCCTATGCAGCTGTTAAAACGGTCTGTTGCCATATTCATCTCAGAAATGTGGTAATTCCTTTTGATCCGATTTAATTAACAACGTTTCATTCGATTTTACTGTTAACTGTTGCAGATAATATCTTTAAGGCAGACCTTCAACGATTATTCCTTTCTGTAGATAGTAATAATGACAATTATTTTAACTGCACTTTAGTTGTTTATAATTAAACATAAAAGATTCGTAAAAATAAATTTTATTCCTAATTTTTACGCAATATCTTTTTTATTTGGGTATGAACCAATAAATTTTACATTAAAACCTTATCTTTATAACAGTATTATTTAAATAATCCAAAGGATATAAAAAAAAATTACTAGTAAATAAACGCGATAGTTTACGCGATAGTTTTGGATGTATGTTGCTCTTTCAGGACGAAACGGCTGAAATGTTTTAACTGAAATTTGAAAACGTGATAGCCTTGGATTAGTACCCACCACATTTTATCCGAAAACAATTTAAGTGCCCGCGGTAATTATATAAATACATTTATATCACAGGCGCGATCGAAGTCGCAAACAGCATCTATACTGACTTATAATAATAAAACATAACAATCTTTAAAATTTCCAATATCCTGTTTGCTCCATTATTCTTAGTAGCCATTACCAACCACATTGCAATAAAACATTACATGTAATTAATCAGAGCGCGAAACATTCTAAAATGCAGAAAGCAATTATGGTTTTCTATAGAAGCTATCTTAAACATTTAGTAGGGTTATCGCTGCAGACTTTGTACATTAATTATGTTTATGGAGCGGGCGATTAAAATTGTCGCGCCACGTCGTTAACGCGTCTACGGCGCGCATCACCGCATACTAGGCACCTTATGAACGCTTAAATCACATACCCTGCTTCTTATCCCGACAAACGATTTCCTGAACAACCAGCGAGAGATAACAAGCGCTCAGAGTCCGTCTAGCTGACATTATATTAGCTACGAACCATGTAATAATGTCACATTGTCAGCGTCATTCCCGACATTCTAACTTCTAATACTTTTCAGAACAAAGTAATGAAGTATATGGTCGCTCTTTACCCGACAATATCATTATAAGTTTTATTTTGAAAATGCACGTTTCGTCCGTTATAAGCTTTATTTGTCGCATGAAGTCAATTGTAAAATGAGACCGATCGCGTCATTAAAAACGTATAGATATACAACTACAGCTTTTACGACTAATAAATTTTGGCACAGTAAAAAGATATGAGGACATTTTGAGAACTCGTTTCTTTAGATTTTTATGATTCCGCATGCACTCCTGGCTCCATTAGGGAAGTGATTTAATTAACCATAAAAATACAATAATATTGTTCTGCTAATGTTTTCGGCAAAATGGTAAAGATATTTTATTGGTTTTAACATAAAATAAATTACTGAACATTGCTATTTATAATTGATAAAGTTTTTGTTAATATTTACAAACTTAATTTTATTTTTAAAACCAATGTAGCTTATATTAAAAATCTCAATTTCTTACAATAAAACTCTTAATTTAAACATGAAGTTATAATCGAAGTGTTAATCTGTTTTGTATATAATGTTATAATCTTTTAATATAATAATTCAGCTTCCACATATGAGTGTCAGCCAATCTCAAAAAATATTTTTGCAAAATTTTTCATTTTTTTTATATTAGTAGTAGTAATATTTTTGTTTTAATTATAAGAACTTGTTTTTTTATTTGAAGGTGACGGAAATGGAAAATTCTTAGTATTCTGTGAAATAGTAGAGAAAGCTATTTGTGGTAGGAGTAACAGATAGGTTATTTTCAGTTTGTATACAGTTCGATATAGACATTACAAGAGTTTTAAATTTGGTTTAAATCAAGAGCAGAAAACTTCCATGGGCCTCACGATCTCTTCAGATGGAGACAGTTTTACAACGCTTCAAATTACAAAACAAAGACTTAATTAGTTCCATTATGAATATCATCGATCAATATCTGATTTTACGAAACTAATAATAATAACCAAATATGCCTGGATATACAAATACTATTTGCAAAACTATTAGTTAACTAAATTTTCATATTCATAATTCTGTAGTATTCAGCGATGAAAATCAAAATATAAAAAATAATTTACACTTGAAGTAAATCAGATTCAATTACCTATTATACTTTTCTTGATTCATTTTGATATTATTAATAAGTAATTGTGAAAAGATTAATTAATTCCAATACGTACAGCGCTCTCTTCAAATTAAATAGAACGTACGGCTTAAAGCCACATGTCTGGAAAACAATTAAAGTTGTACAATGAAAATGCAACACAGAACCCTAAGCGGCGAGCCATTGTGTCGCTATGAGTATTAATCGAATAAGTCGTCCGGCAAAGCTGTACAATCGTTCGTACAAAGCAACAATGTTTCTACTTCTTGTATTATGGGTTATACCTACTCGTATTTCAGATAAATGAACGCAATTAAATTAATACTCAATGTTGTATGTGACTATGAGTAAAAATTAAAACCCTACAAGATTGTTTCAATTGTATTTGTATCTAGTAATTAACATTTCCTTTAAACCTGTTAGGTAAGTAGTATAATGTTACTTTAGGTATCTGTTGAATAAGCAATGAAAGAAATCAGAAGTGAATGATTTATTTTGTCTGTAGGTACGCGAAGTATTTTAATAAACATTAGACATTATTTCGCCGTATGTGGCGCTAGACGTTCGGCGTGTTAATACACCGAGCTCAGTCGGATAGGTCGGCCAAGTGAGTTAATTAACTGGGAGCGAGTAAGGCGACGCTCACGGCCGCTCTAATTGCGCGATTATTCCTCCGCGACGCCTAACTGCTGGATGAAATTTAATTAAAGTTTGTTGTTCAAATAGATTTAATTAAAGTAATGTTGTAGCGAGTGGCGCGCCGACGCTGAGCCGTGCGGCTCAATCCGCGTGAGTGCTGCGCAACTTTTCTAATTCATTACTTCTGAAAGCGTTCCCGTGACGCCGAGCACTCTTAATAATTTGTATTGTGTAGTTATAGTCGTTTTAGTGATATCCCGGCGAAACTCGGGCGAACATTCGCGAATAACGGACTAGATGACGTTTTGATAGCGTCCACCGAGGTTCCGCTGCCGATCCGCTAATGGACTTCTTTCATTATTACCCGATTCATATCGCTCGTAATCTATGCTAAGTAACTATTTAACTCAGAGTATCGACTGAATTATTCATACATCAATAGTAAATTACACGATATTTCTCCATTAGCGAGACAGTCGCGCCGTTGAAAATTATATCGGAATGGACTCTCGAATACAAATGTCCCGTTAAAAGCAACATTAAGATAAAAGCTATGTGCCATAATTCTTATTAATTATTAATAGGATTGTCAATTAAGAAGGTATAAGGTTTGAAAACCTTTTGGAAATAGGAAATATTTATCTAACTAAAAATAACAATCGTATCACCGATCCGGGGCGGCCGTAAGCGACGAACGATGTTCGCGTCAATTACGGCTAATGGAAAACTTAAATTATGATAAAAGCTAAACGTACGAGTGATGCTGCGTGGCCATATCGGCACCGCTTTAGCCTTGCGCTCTCAAACTGCACTCCAGTCTTGTTTCTCTCACTTCAAACTCGATGCCTGTTAACATGTATAGTCATTTAGTGTATTATGTTTTTAAATATATAGTATTTGAATTACATTGATTTTTTTTAAATAAATGACGTAAATATTAGTACCTATTAAATTGACTTTGTGGTAATGAGCCATCAATATTATTTTGATAAAATTAAATTGTTTAATTTATAGACCATGCATTATATGGTCTATAAATTAAACAATTTAATTTGTTTATAATATTTTTTACGAAAAAATATACCGTAAAGCTATTCAAAACAATAACATTATTAAAATTAAATTCCATAAAACGTTCAGTTCAGTCCGAGATAATTTTCATTAATACAAAATTGACGTAACGCGACTATTCAGAGAGCAATCCAGCTCTGTCAATTGTTCTTTCCGGCGCGGCGCCCCGCCGACCCACAAAGCGCTCAGTCGGGCAGCTTTCAGCCGATTACTCGCGACGTGGAGCCTAATTTGATTGCTGCTCGCCATCAATTACCTCAGCAACACCACAGCTTTTTATTTACTGCCTTTGCGCCATCTCGCGACTCGCCGCTTATATATCAAACAAAGATTTACTGTGAATAGGTTTATTGGCATTGTTCTCGTTCGATTGTTCATTGTTCCAGCCGATCGAACAATTAAAAATGAACGCTGCCAATGAACTGTTCGTTAGGCGAAGGCTCGTTAAACGCTTTCGACATCGCTAAAATTTTCCACGCACACAGACCGAGGATCGTGAATCTGTTTGTGAAAAACGTTGAAAGCCATCGCGGTATGGTCGTGATGGGCGTGTAACAAAAATGGAAAAGTGGAATCATTTTCTACCAGTCAATTTCCTTGATGAATTCACAATTACGGATATTGGAAGAGCTGTCGATGGCGATTGCGGTGTTTTCCAATGTTCCATCCAGTAATAATATCAATATCATATTGTAAAAGTAACATTGTAACATAGTCGATATGAAAAACAGTGAATAAAATTACAAAACACATCGATCCTTGCTTGACTCCTTTGAGAAACTTTTAAAGCCTTGTTAATACTTACTTTTATTTACTTACTCAATTTTTAGGAGTAAGTTATAATTGGAATAAGATATGCCAATAAAAGTAAGTAGGTATTGCTTATAAATTACCCACTGCAAGTTTTATATAAGTGACGACAATAATCTTGAAATAAACTTTGTTATCTATTGACATTTAAATTTATGTACCTTATTCAACAGTCATGATGTTAAAAATAAGCTTTCGTTACTTAATTATTCATATTTACCACGTCTGCTGCAACTCGGTCAAAAAGTCGCGTCGATCCAAAAATAAAATTTAATCAATTAATAATAACGAATGGCGACCTTTAAAATATATCAATATGAATTATGATAAACAGTAAATCAAATAAATAAAATTTAACAGGTAGTTTCATGGGATAATACCCGATATCCTTATTGAAATCTTTACCAGCCTTATCGTTCCACTCTCAATTTAGGCGACCTTGCAAGTTTACGATCTCTTTCACGAGTAAATTGCTCTGCTACGTCGGAGGAGTCATAAAGAAAATTGCTATACAGTTGATAAATAATTTATCTGAAAGCCCGCTCCAGTCACCGAAACATGCCCGGGGTAGCACTGCTTCCACTTCCACCTAATATTACTTTCCTTTTGTACAATTTTGCAACAGGGCCGTTCGCACGTTCCCTTCCTTTTATGGGCAATAAGTGGAACGCAATTATATTTATGGAGGAGAAATGGTTACGAAAACTAATTTCACCGAGTATTATTTCATCTGAGTAATGTACATTTAATATAATGAACATGCGCCTTATGATGTTTCATTCAATGATAAATACTTATGAAATTACATTTTTTTTGAGCAGAGACTTTAATTCACTACTCTCTATTTTGATCCAACTCACCCTCGGCAAAAGTAAGCCGAGTGCGATATAGCGTAGACATTTTAATAATTTATGTCTAATTCTTCTTCAATTACTGCGAGAATAGATAGATACTTATTTTAGTTTGAGTAGATACATTGTATGCAGTCGACTCTGCCGGTTAGCGGAAAGATTTCTTGTGTATTGAAAAGCTGGTGAAATGATATACCTAGCTGCTAATTGGCGAAGTTAGGCATACTGTTTCTGGAGCGATGGGGCCTAATTAGTGTGCGCAGTGGCCTCTCATTACGACGCTTGGCATTAATTACCCGTACGAACAATCTTCTATAGATGCCGACTACAATTTGATTCTCTTGACTTTACAATCTTAAATAATACTGCATCTATAATCGTTAAATATAAAAAATTGCTTATTAGCTAAATTATACAAATAGGTATACCATTAGCATAGCATACTATAATAAAAAATTGAATTTAAGCGCCATACATAAAATCGTATAAATTATTTGCTATTTTAAATTTTGGTTGGTTTTTTAATAATACAAGTTTCCTAATATTTTAACATATTAATTAATTATTTTAATGTCATTTATACGTACCTAATCTAAATCAAGATTTTTAACATAAAATTGCAAGATTGACAAATCTATCGATAAGAAGTAAATATTAAGCGATACAATATTTGATGAGGCTTCTTTATACGAAATGTGAGATCAATCCTCGAAAAATGTTTGTCATTTATCTTAATAAGATGATGCTATTAATATGGTTCTTAATATTATACTTTTTAAATTCAAGAGATATCTATATAAATAATAAATATATCTGAATATAACTTTCTAATCTAAAATTAATTAGTTACTTAATATTGTAGATTTTCACTTATAGGTATAGTTGCAGTTTCACGCGGTTCGACGCGTATTTTTTTGGTAATTGCTATAATGTTTGATATGGTCATGGTCCACTATTACATAGTCTTATATTTTATATGTCTATGACATAAACCCTGCTTTATATCCTGTTTTATAGCCTAAGTTTACTTAACAAATGGCCTAAAATCTAAATAATCAAAAGTCGTCAAACCGGATTAAACATACACGGATGAACGAGCTCTTCAGCTATTTTTTATTAAATATAATATCAGATACATTCATCTGTATACAAATATTGTAACAGATTCTAAAAATACTATAAAAAGAATGACTACAACATTTTAACTAGCCGCGTTTCCTAATATAACACAATAATACAAATGGCAGCCGCAGTGTGGTGCATGGTACCTAATGATGAATTACACGGAATTGCTAACCCCATTCCATTTGCCGTGAGGTTGTTTATTCAGCTGTATTAATTAACAGACAGGTGGATTACAGGGCAGTTGAAGCGTGGCCTAATTACAGAGGGATACCTGTCTGTGAGGTCTACTTAACGTGTACACCGAAATTTCCGTACCATGTTTGTACCTTGTAAGCGCTCTGGGTGTGAATTGATACACGAAATGTTACTACAGTTAGTCAATGAGTTTAAATTCAATTTGATAATTAAAATAACAAAAATAATACAATCGTAAATCTTAATCATAATAATACTAGATGTATAAATAGGCGACTTTAACTGCGTACATACAGTTTTTCTTCGGATTATTTCCCTCCTTTATACTCCTATGACTATGAGTAGTAGTTGCGTTATGTTATATATGTAGATTTCAACACAATAAACGGCCTATACGACAAAAAAGACAATCATTTGGTTGGTCGAAAAAATAAAAGCAAACTTCACACGAAATTGATTCAAAATCGCAGTAAGTCCACTCAATAGAATTAATTTGTCTGTCCAGTAGCTAGAAACGGTTATTGCTTCGTCAAATATTAATTGATGGACAGTAAACAGCACTCACCGGTCGCTATTTATGTCTATACGACGGTATAGCAGCGAAATCAATTAGGTCCGTTTGCGAACTGCTCCAATAAATACTGCTATCGTTAATTAGAATCAATCGTGGGATTGCGTTCGAGTCTATTCTGAATAAGTCTAGTCGCCGTGTAGGCGAGCTCACGCTGACAGCAATTGCCTTATTAACAAAGAGACTAACAAAACTTAATATCCTTCGGTATCATTTACGTTTTTTTGTAATGTATGGAGTTCGTCTGCTATCATCAATTTATTTTGTTTGTGTTATAGACATGCGTATGGTTGTTGGAACGACAATGTATAAAAATTATATGTGAATGTTTGCATACTCTTTATGTCTAAACTCCAAATCTTTTGTCTATCTGTCACAGCTCGATAGCTAGTGGTATAGGGATTTAAATTGTGAATTTAATTATTAGCAATATTAGTTAGTATTTGCACGGATGTAATTAAACGATTATTAAACATAACATTCGTGTCAAGTTATATCTGACAATGAGTGTACAACTACAGCATATGGCATGTGGATCATAGACAGATTTGCTTGTTTTTATTTTTAATACAAATGCTATACGTTTTAAAAACAAAATTATCTAATAAAATGCTCAAAGTTTCAATGAAACTGTTACTTAAATGTTAAAAAAACACAGCATTGCAGCAAGGGGCTTGTGATGATTGATGAAGACTCTTACTTGGCAGTGACAGTGGCGCTTTAATAGAAACAAAGTGACGCGCTTTGCTGAACACGTGAAAGACGAGGTAAAAAATTGAAAGAAAGGTAGCACGTCTAATTGTCTAAAGCGAAAAAATTTAGTTTTTTTTTTTTTATTTATAGACATGCCTAAAAATATTCTGTTGAACTCGTGAAGATGAGGTAAAAAATTGAAAGAAAGTTAGTTACGTCTTAAGTGAAATAATCTCACTTTTCATAAAAATACTTAAAATATTCCGTTGCATCGTAATATAATCTACCTAGCAATCAATAATAATTTGTGAAGTTAATGTACCTTGACTTGATTCTAATATGATTGCGGTACTACAAAATGCAATCAGCAACGCTTATTATTAATTTAATTAATATTTTATAATCCTTACTAATACTATTAATGCAAAGATATTTGCTGAATTTTGACAAAGTCTATTGTAAAGCTACGCCATTAAAACAAATAGAGCATAAGCAATCTTAAAAACATTTTAATATTTAAACACTTTATTTTAATGCTAACTTCTTGGACGAAAAAAAAACTGGGCAAAATCCGTTAGATATTATATACTACGTACATAAATTGACAATCTTGTCTTTGTATCTTTAATAATAATTATAATCTGTGTAAGACGTAAAGAAACAACTTCTACCTAGTGTAAATAGATTAAAAATTAATTAAGCACCCAAAAATAAATACTACCACAAGTATATCAATTTCGCAGATATTATTACAGTGCAGCTACTGGAAGCCTGACCTCCAATGAGCCACGAGGTGGCAACTCTGCAACTTTCATTAAGAGTGACTAAACAATGAAGTTAATTGAGTTAATTACTGCGCCTTTCACGGTGTGGCGACTGCGAATTGCGATCCCACGACAGCTAAGAAATACTAGTCCGTTGTCTTGTGATGAAATTGATTGAGCATGATAAAACACTAAATATTATCTAAGCTCTAAGATAATAATTACATTAAGCTGTTTAAGGTAGAGTTTGTTTGTTTGAATGCGAAAATTGCAGAAATTATTTGTCAAATTCTAAAAAATACATTTAAATTGCCATGTTGTTGAATATAGGCTATATAAAATCACACTCGAACTTATAAGTAAGCCAAGCAGTAGCCATAAATGTAGCGGTAAGAGTGTAGATACGCACTCTTACCGCTACTCTACTTGTACGTATTTAACCCGTGTAAAACCGATGGGTAAGTACTTACTATATTTTGTTAATACAGTAAAAAATAAGGACAATAACAATTATTTTGCTAGTAGAGTAGTATTATAAACCATGTCAAAAGTTAATAATATTTTTATTATCACTTCAGTAATTTAATTATTCATATTTATTACATATTAGTGAGTCATTGTTTTAGCTGCATCCGTTATTTCGTTTGTTACAATTAATTACCTAAATCACGATTTAATTAAAATACGAGTTGTGTTTAATTTATTCTTATCAAACATTGTTTCGTGACATTTATAATTGAAATTAAACCTGACAGGATAAAATTAAACAATTCAGTTTTCATACAACTTTTAAAGTGTTTTGCAATGCTATCCAGAACATTGCTTAGAGCTAACGACGTCACGAATTGACATTTTTCTACGTCTAACGAGACGTCAAATAGTGCGATGCAAGTATCACTGGGACTACCATCATATTGGATACCCTTTGCATACAAGCAAATTAATCAATTTATTTAATAGTGGCGTGCATGCTCTGTTATTGTTTTCTAGAGTTAAGCAAAATATGCTGTCTTTTTTACCTTTGTTATACAAATAAGACTGATATAAATTTTTATGATATTACAACCACTATATCATACATTTTAATGATATTTTTTAAATCTCTCTGCTCTGACTTTATATGTATAGGTACACAGTAAGAAAGCAGCACAATAGATCATGACTGTAGCATGAAATATGCTTACTCAACTATCCGATAACGAGGTTATTAGTGTTATAAAGATATTTTTAGGTGTGCCTCAATAATTTAAAGACGATATATTTTTTTATAATTTTATATCGCTAAAAACTTAGATATACACAAAAATGAGATATTCCAGCACAAGTTTTATTGGCATTTGACAGGTTTTTTTTAAAATACAACGATTAAATATAAATCAGCTGAGCTTAATTAATAATATGTAAATAAATGTAATTCCAATTAACAGTCTTGCATTATCCATACGCTGTTGTGCTAAAGTCAATTAATCATCCGGTTAGCATCGATTTGAATACTGATTAGACTTACAAGTACAATCGGCAACATTAAAGTGCCCATAGTTTTAGTACCGTTTCATTTATTATTATAAAAGAAAAAAAAAACAATATTTTTATCATTTAACTGAATATATAAATTACCTTTATAATAATGGTACCTTGAAATTTTTGCAGTTGTTGTTGTTTTCGTTTTATTAATACTTTAATTATACTTTAATTAACAAATACCAATGAAAAAGGCGAAAAATCAACAAGTTATAAAAATACTTAATACATAGACTTTTAAAAATTTTTATTACGATAATAAAAGTTTTTATTCGAGTTAAATTATTGTCCTTACCAGTCATTTATAATTACAAGTGACAAATAAGTGTTTATTGCATTTACTACATTTCTTGAATAATACCAATGCCAATATAATACCAAGGCCGGTTTACATATTTATAAAAAATAATAAAAGCAATTGAATAAAGAATAAGGGAAGTTAAGTAATCTTAACTTATAATAGGATCGAATAAATCTATGTTGTACGTATTCAAAGCTCGTCATGGCGGGTCTGTTGCACCCCACGCAGCCAGTACAGTGTTAGTTGGGACAGATTTATTGGTAGTTAACTCTTAAATCTTGCAACTCGCTGTAAGATTAATAAGGTTAAATACAGGACACAACAGCATTCATCACTTTCTAATACCATTATGAAATAAAGCTTCACCGAAACCTATGTGGACTTATGTACAATAATACCTTGTAGCAATGGACGTGACGATAAAGGCCGTGTTGTACGCATTTAAAGCTTGTAACGCCCGGTCCGTTACACCCCACGCAGCCTGTTAAAGTGTTAGCCGGGACAGGTTTATTGGTAACTCTTGACTGTTATAATTTTCAGCCATTGTTTAGATTAGTCAGATTAAATTATACGTTTTACTTCCGTACATAAATCTTGTAGGCGCTTAAAACTTTGATTTTTAGATGTCATTTGAAAAATCCTGTTGATAATTCGTTAATTATGACTTTTACTTATACCTATTATAAGCTACTTAAGTATATCAGTTGCTGTGTATCTTAATCACATTCGTGTGCAATGCGCGCTCGGACACGGACGTGTTCCACTGAGCAAATTCTGAAGACGCGTTTTGTGCGGCTATAACGGCTGCCCGTCTGTTAGCTATGAGTTCGCAACAACTCATAGCCAACGAGTTGTTGGCATTCATACAACATGCCATCGATACCATGGACGAAGTCAGTATTTTGCAGATCTGCAAGTCAAACTTCAAAGAAGAAGAGAT
>DVXP01002753.1:0-12224 GCA_018235645.1 Junonia grisea | reverse complement strand
GGTCAAAGTCGTTAGTCGCCAGCGACATTTCAGATTTGCAGCGACTAAAGTCGCTGTGTCGCCAGCGACTGTCTAGATGTGACTTTTTACAGCGACTTGAGGTCGCCGGCGACTGAAGTCGCTGCCGTCAGTACGCACCTTTATATCCTTGAGGCCATTTGATTTATTTTCCAATACATTGCAATTTAGTTTCGGGTGCTAAATAAAAGATAGATATATCTAGAGATTATAGATATTAAAAATTGTAAAAGGTATAAAACGAATAATATTAATGACATATTAAAAAAAGACTGAAACACTTTGCGTTATTTCATGTAAAATACACATATCCAAGCTTTTTAATGATTAGATATAGCTATCTACATAATTTGATAAATATCGATAGATAATTAGTTGAGAATTTTGCTTAGTCCATAACTTTATCTATGTGTACAGTAGAACCAAAGACAATATCAGCTGTTATAGTGTTTGTCAGCTGTCATTTCTATTGTAATGACAACATTGACAAGCGTCTGTGGCAATCTGTGGTTTATATTCTACATTTTGTGCTACCTGCATTGATTATTTTTTACTATTATTAATGCGGAAAAAACTTTTAAGAGACACCTTAGCTGTATTTGTTGTTGTCTGACATGTTATGTACTTAATTATTTAAATAACGTGTAATCTGTGTTATTGTATTCAAAATGGGTACTAAAACCATTAGAGATAGCACTTTCATGGCTAAGTATTCAGCCTATAGCCCTTATCGGCTAATTCGACGAGAAAGTGGGTTCGAGAATCCTATCGGGGCTAGCGATGCGATGGCCCGCAGCCTTTATTGTGGCATGAAGCCTATAGCTTCATGGGACTGTGAGCAAGCGAATGCTCTTCCCACCGGTGGTGTATTCAACCTTGAATTCTCCCCGGAAGGGTAAGTAAGACGCTAGTTAGCCTTGGTTTAGGTTTTATTAACGTTCTATTTACAAAAAGGTAACAACACAATGTTCAATTGTCATAGCTGTGACCATAATTATACTCAGCTATAATGTATTCAAAATAAATGGTCCAATACATAAATCTTAGTTACTTTTGATTTAAAATTAAATATTTTTTTTAAATTAAGATTGAAACTGAAAATAGAAATGCTTTTCTTCATTCTGTATTAAATTTGTCTGTGGAATTGTTATCTATGAAAATCATACTCAAAATAGAAAAATCTAAACCTTACTTGTAAAACAATAACAATCCTCTTTGGAAATATATCGTCCTGTAGTACTTTAATAGTTTTGGCTTTCCAGTGACGATAGGTTATATTTATATCTTACAATTTATTAACTGAAACCATTTATGGGAGGAGGAGGATGGATTATACCTTAATTACTTAATGTACTGTACGTGTTCAAAATTTGAGTTATAATTCATGGTTGTTCTCATATCTATATAATAAATAGTTACAAAGCAATATATTATTTTTATTTTATTATATGAAAAGGAAAACAGTAAACTTTTTACTTAATTCTTTATCATGGTGTCAGTATATTTGAAATTCAAAGAATATGTTTTATTTCAACAGTTCTCTTCTAGTGGCAGCGTGTGAGAAGAAATCAATACAGATCTTTGATCCATTAACACACCAGAGAATTCACTCGGTCAATGGAGCACATTCAGATTGTGTTAATTGTGTTAAGTATGTTATATTTTGAACTTCTATATCACAAATTATTTTATTCTAATTCTATTCTAAGAGACAAAAACAAAGATTTTTTAAATAATAGTAAAAGTAAATTAGTTTAATAAAGCAAACAATTATAGTCCTTGAAGCATAGCAATCACAAATAAAAACAACTAGCATTGTCTTAGTTTTAAACTTCTTTTTTAAGTTAAAATCAGTACATTTTTTAATAGAATCCCTTGTAGGGATAATTGTTTAAAAAACCCTTAATTCAAATTTACATCAAATTCCATATTGTCCATATTATTATTATATAAGGTACCCAATCTTATATTTGTATTAAGTAGAATATCATAGAATGTGTATCTATTTTCTATAACATGTATAATATGATGTTTAATGTATAAAACTTTGTGGTCACTTGGTTTTGTAAAATATTACATATACTTAAGGAATGATTAACTTATCTTACAAGGTTGAATATTAATTCCTTCTTAATTAAATTCTAGGATGTTGAAAAGATGTAAAAAAAAATACATGAACTATGTATTAAATTAATTTTACTTAATTACATGTAATTACTTCAATGAGAGTCTTGTGAAAATTATTTTATTAGACTCAAATATAAACAATATTATTTTTAAGTTTATTGTGTCCTTAATTATTTATTGTTTTACAGATTTCTAGATGGTAGAATGTTTGCGACATGCTCAGATGACACCACCATTGCGTTATGGGATGTTAGGAACTTAAAGAAAAAAATTCGATCTCTCTTAGGACATTCAAACTGGGTGAAAAACATAGAATTCTCAGTTAAAGATAAATTATTAGTTACATCCGGACTGGACGGAAGCATATACACATGGGACATAAATTCCTACACAGAATTTAATCTGGTATACCAAAGAGTGTTTCATGCGTCTGGACTGATGCGGTGTAGGTTATCACCAGATGCTCGACAGATGGTCATGTGCACTACAGGCGGTTTACTGGTCATAATTCATGACTTAAATTTGTCAACACTGGCTCAACACTTACATGGATTTAAGGTAAGATTTGTAAGGCAATAAATCTTTTAGTGTAACTAACTGAAGTGCTCACAATCATGAGTTCAATCCCTAATCATGGTAAACATCTGTATAGGCTATGCTTATGTTTGTTATGGTCTGAATATTTGTATTGTGTTTATCCCCAAAATCTATGATTGATATGAATATTATAATTTTATAAAGGGCCTTTGAATGTGATGCCTTTATTTGTTTATGTCTCTATATAGGCAATGCTGTCTATCCTGGTCTAATGTTAGACTTACACAACACATGTTGTGCTGTTCCCAGTTTTTAATTGTCAGTGTGGAGTATTTTTATCCATAAAATTACAAATGTTTTTAATTTTACACTAATTTTTAATTACAGTACATTGAAATGTTACATATTTTGAACCTTACCTTGCATTTCTTAGAGGACGCAATTTTATTTTTTAGATGTGTAGGGGAGATCAGTGTAAGGTTAAAAACTAAGTTTGTGGGGTCGTCACCCTTGTCCCACGGCCGCCATCTTGGAAAAAGTGATTGGATTTATCTATGCTGCAGCTTATCTCGTAAACTATTGCTCTCAAGCAAAAATCATATTTACATTTTTTGTTGAAAATTAAATATTTCAAAGGAATATTATTCTACTACATAATTATGTCTTATCTGTAATCTTAATCTATCATTTGTTTAATGATGTCATTAAATTTTAAATATCTGAGATAATGTGCCATACCAGACGAAATACGAATGTGGCCTAAATCGTTAATCATTAATTATTATTATTGTTTATTTATTACTAGCAGACCGCCCCAAGGTCGCACGGTTATTCCTAACTTTTTTGAAAATTTATATTCTTTTGTAATTTGGACATAGTGAAGCTTCCCAAGGGTAAATTAATTTTTTAAATCGGACAAGTATTTTTTGAGCCTATTCAAATAAAACAAACAAACAAATCTTTCCTTTTTAGAAAATCAGTGTAGATTTCATGTCCCACCCATGCAGGAATAATGTTTTATTAGATTTAAAAAGGCTTAAATGACAAATTTTCAGCCGAATCTATACCGACTGATGCAAATGAGCCAGCAGTTGATCCCGATCGCGGCGATGTACGACCACCTGTTCGACCTGAAGCGCACGGAGAACAGGGTCGAGTTTGTGTCAGACTTCCCCGATGGAAATGACGCTGAGGTCGTCAGCGCGCTACAGGTAAAATATTGTCCATTGGACAAGGTTTTCCTTATTATTTTTTTTTTTTGACTTTGAATATAAATGTTTTTCGTTTAAAAACAAAAAAAGAAAGATAATGTTATAACAAAAAGTTATAATAGCAATTAAATGTAATTAGATCAAGTTTAAACTAGACAGTTTTGCATCAAAATGGAATGTTGTAAATTACGAAAATATTGTTTTTAATATTTTGAAACTATCAATTAATTACCTTTGATTGTAAGCTACTTATGTTTATAAACAAACATAAATATTTACAGATTCACCCACAAGGCTGGAGTGCTTTAAGTAGGAATATAAGCCACGATGACAGATCAGAGGTAAATACTATATTATTTATTAATTACTAGCTTTTGCGTGCGGTTACGCCCGCGTCGATAAGCAGCAGTATGCGTGAAGAATTAACTTATACTCTAAACTCTATACTTCATATATATACTATATACATAAAATTTGTTGTTTTGTTTTATCATGGAGTTGGTATTAGAGGCATTGTTTTATGAGTCGCGTAATTATAGTTATAATTATAACTCATAAAAACTCAACTACTATAACTCAACTAGAAACTAGGATTATGCTCTGTATACAACATAAAAAATTTATTCAAAATTTATTATATACATACAAATATCCACGAAAAACATTCGGAATATGCATTAAAATTGGCGGAGCACGCAAAAAAAATAGGCAACATGTATGAAGTTATGACTTATGTTGTGAGCAAATCATAATACTGTTCAGTGGCGAAGAAAATAAAAGATTATAAAAGTCTTAAAACAGTGAAAGGCGCTAGGCCAATGTGTCAATAATATGCAATTTTTTTCTTAGATTATAGTTGAAATATGTATCCGGTCTATAATTATAAAAAAACAAAGCAACCACAATCTGTATCTAATTATAAGATAATAACGTTTCCGCCTGTCCCGCAGTGGTCGTGCATCCACGACATCCAGGCGGGCGCGGGCGCGGGCACGTCGCGCGACAAGGGCACGCGCGACCGCTCCCCCCCGCGCCGCCCCGCGCCCCGCCGCCGCGCCCGCCCCCGCGCGCGCCCCTACCGCCAGCAGCGACCGCTCCCCTCCGCATCGCCCGCGCCCCCCACCGCCGCTGCGAGGGCGTCCAACGCGTGAGTACACCTTACAACACACATGACATACGGATCAGTACATGCTACACGTACACATGCACCTCACAACACACATGATAGACCACTAATTAAATATCCGAATCTGGCCTCCAAGCTTTGCATTGTTCTCTTTTGACCTGAAAACTCAAAAAGTATAAATATAGATCAATTGTTCATGCCCAAAAATCCCACATAACTTATGATGTCATGACTCCAACACTGATTTGTTGAACTAATTAGATGCTGAGAGTCTTAAGCTAATTGTATTAAGGTCGAGAAAATTTAATCAATAAATTGTTATTCAAAACACGAAGCAGTTATTAAAAAAAGATATAATAACATTCGGCGCCATCTATTGGCAAATGTATTAACATAACTAAATCACTATTTTTTAACTGCAAAGAATAATCATTGTATATAAAATGATAACTTCAACTTCATTAAAATCCTATCCTTTTTGAACACAAAACACAAGTATTCATTTAACCACAAGACATTGATAACATAACTATACCAAATAAAGTGTATATATCGCGTCAGATCGGCGGACAGTCCCCGGGAGCGCGGCGAGGAGGAGCCCGAGGCGGGGCCCAGCGCGCCGCGCCTCGCGCCGGTGAGTCGGTGAACTGTTACTGTGAGCGATCTTACACCAGTGCGGGACATTACTTACATTGAGACCAGTTTGATGAGTGGGGTCAGCTAGTACAGGAGGCTATTGTTATAGGCCCCCGTCATATTAAATGACACGTCATTAAAATTTTAAATGATTTCTGTATTAATCAATTTATATTTAATAAATGAAAGCAAAATTAACAATTACATTAAAAGACTACTAAGACAAACTCAATAGTAAAAAATGTTTTAGATTGATATACTGAGTTTAGATCCTTCTGTTGAGCACTGATCAACTTTGTTTATTTCAGTTTTGGGGATTTTAGGCTGAATTGGTTTTTATTTCTGTCCAGGGTCTGTCGAGTATTCAGAATGACGTGTGGGAGGCGTCTATTACTATCAAACAGCATCGAATGCTTCAAGAGATGTACAGCAGGTAACCCGACTAGAAATATTGCATGAATAAAATAGCAGTGAAAGATTGAGCATTATATATAGTAACTATATTATAGAAATATTATTCTCTGGAATCGCTCACATTAACAGATTTCATCGATTCAATCGGCAGCGATTAAATTTTTCTCGTCTTTACCATTCTACAATTTCTACATAATTAACTGAATAATTGAACAATTATGTAGTTGTAGCAGAACTATTTGGAATACACAATTGGGTAGTTGCCTTGTAACGGTGGTTGTTGATGTCAAGACAGAAGACATAGGGATATCGGGATATAATATTGTGTAATATGGAATAGAGACATGTACAATGAACAGTGGCTGTATTATTATTCCCTTCTGGACAATCTCTGACAGTATTTTTTTTTTTGTAGAAACGAAACGCTACATGTATCCTCACAAAAGGGAATTAGTTTTTCTTAGTTAAATTGGAACCGTTATGGACAAAACCTCTTTTTTACCAATGTACCGCTGTGCAGGGGCCAGGTGGGGCGCAACTTCAACATGCAGCGCATCATGGGCATCAACACGGGCATCGCGCCGCCCGCAGCGCTGCGCGCACGCTCGCTGCGCGCCGCGCCCGCGCGCCTGCTGCCGCGCCTCGCCGCCGCGCCCGCGCCGCCCCCGCCCGCCGACGACGACAGGTGACCCGCTGTACTGACCTAGCGCGAGATAAACCTAGGACCAGGCGTGGTCGCAGCTTCAAATTTTGGGGAGGGTCACATGTTTTAGGGGTCACGAATAACTGTACTATAAAGTTTAGTAATTTAACTTTATAGTACAGTTATTTTGTACTTTTCCTTATAAGACACTTAGAATGTTTCCGTGAGTATTGAAAATTGCAGATTTTGACATGTTTGATCTGCATTTTTACTTTGCCACCAAAAAAAATTTCTTTGACATGGTTTTGAGGGGGAGGGGTCATATCCCCGGTGACCCCCCCTTCGGATCGTGCCTGAAGTTGGTTATAAAAAAATAACTCGTCATATTGTGTTATGTCCAGTACGTTACCGTCGACGTCGGGGCAGACGCCGCACCGGGAGAGCAACTCCTGTGAAGAGGAGGAGACGCCGCACTTCATCAGGCAGAACCGCGACCGCTTGCTCTACTACGTCGAGGAGACCAACGAGGGGAAAGGGTTCATAAAAGTATGAAGTTTTTAATAATTAATACCTACGTATTGTCTCTGGTTTCTTAGTAGCATTTTAATATATGCTACATATTATTAAGTTTTAATTTTCTTAAACAACTTTCTTCCTAGCATTTTTCCCGGACTTAGCCAGAGTCTGCTTTATTCTAGCCTAAGTTTTTGACAGGTTACTGATTTTTGCGCAGAGCGATTGCCGTCTGACCTCCGCAACCTAGAGGGCAAGCCAGTAACCATTTAGACTAGAATATTACCTACAACAACAATCGGGACCGACGGCTTTACGTGCTCTTAGAGGCATGATGGGTAAACCCACAAGGACTAGAAACAAATGTTTATATAAAAACAAACATTTGCCCCGAACGGGGATCGAACCCGCGACCGCCGGCGTAAATAGCGCATTCAGCACCACTATACCAGAGCGGTTGTTTCTTAAACAACCTATTAAGATTAATTCAATGCATAAATAATGCTTTACATTGTACAGCACCCCAGTAAGATCATTAGATCTTGTGTCGAGGGTACGAACCACACGCACACAATACAAACACAAACATCCAGACCACTACAATTATCCATATGGCCAATACAGATGTCTGTAATGTGCGGGGATCGAACCCGCTACCGCCAGCGCTGCAGTCTGTTGCACTGACCACTGCGCCAACACTGTTGTCAATACATGAATCACTGATACACCATCAATATCTTTTTTTTAATATAAGCAATCAACTCTGGCTCATGGACTGAACAAAGGTTATAAAAAGGTACTTAAAACATATAGTGCGAGATTTTTTTAAATCGGACCAGTGATTCCTAAGTTTTTTTGGTACATCTATAATCTTTATAATAATAAACTAATAATATTGTAGATACTTAACATTTTAGACCAAATTGAAAAGTCCCTTCTGAACCTCGAAGTATGTCCTTATCAAAATTTCCGCCTAAAAACGAATACTAAAGCCCTATATCGCACCAGGAGCTGTGCTTCTCGGCGGACGGTCGGCTGGTGTGCTCGCCGTTCGGGCGCGGCATGCGGCTGCTGGCGCTGGACGCGCGCTGCGCCGAGCTGCCGGCGGCGGTGCGCGAGCTGGACGCGCCGGCGCCGCTGCTGGACGTCGGCCAGAGCCTCGGCGTGCACCAGGACCTCGTCGTCAGCTCGCGCTTCAGCCCCCGCCACCACCTGCTCGTCACCGGCTGCCTCGAGGGCAAGATCGTCTGGTACGAGCCCTACAGCGGCGAGTCCTGCTACTAGATACTTAATACGACCCCGCGCCCGCCCTCCGCTCCGAGCGTCAGTAGTGGTGCCCAGCTCATACTCTCCCTCGTTGGGAGCATTCGCCTATAATGTTCGAATTTAAACCCTTTGAATTTGGGAACATATAAAAGAAAACTACTTCTTAGTAGCTAACCAAAGCGGCACCAACATAAACCTAAAGGAATGTGTCATTCAAAATGCCCATGGCACTTTCCACGCATAAATAAAGGATTTTTCCCATGCTACGTGACCCATATATGAGGAAGGGAGTTCTTTAAAATACTACACTTTTACAAGACCTTACATTTTTGCACGTAAATGTAAAAATTAAAAATCACATTTGTACATAAATACTACATAACAGATTTGGGGGATATTGGCATATATTTCGGATGATTAGTGAGGAGTTGAAAAACCTTAAAATATAGGTCTCATAGTATGGGTATGTTTCTTAATAAAAGGCATTATTTCTAAAAGACTAAATCGTAAATCGATGGCCACTGTTAAAAAAAATTTAATTTTAAAAAGTTACAAGAAAATAACATTTCACTCCAAAATCAAACCAAGTATATTCCGCATGAATGGGTTAAAATATAAGGGTTTATTCAAGCACCTGGTCGCCCTAGAACCGATACTGACTCAGACTGTATAACTCAACTTTTGTGTTCATTAAGTATTTTAAAATAAATAAACGATGTCAACGTATAATCGCGTATCCGTATGTATGCTGGTGTTAACTTATAATGTGGACATGTGCAGGTTTATCCGAGCTGAAAGCTGGCTTTTGGTATAATTATTTTGTTATAATTCTTTTAAATGTTTTTACATTTGGATGAGTGATAGTGTAACGCAAAAACTAAATATGCACACTACACATTATAAATGTTATCTATTTTCAAATTTCTCAATCAGTATACAGTAAAGACATATTACACAATCACTCATCCAAATGTAAAAATGTATAATTTTGTTATGTAAGTAGGAGTACTCAATTTTTTAAATATTCTAGACTATTTGTAAAGAAAAATTTTAATAATATTTCATGAATTTAATAAGACTAAAATAAACATCTCTGTAACTTGACAAAATATATTTAACAGGTATATAGATCTACATTCAAAAACCATGTACAAAATGACTTTACATTACTATACAGAGAAATAAACAGGATGGTAGTATGTTGTTGTTTTAAATGTGTCCTCCTTCCTTGAGCTTGGCGACGAGGGTGTCTACATCGGGAACAATGGAGCCGGCCTGCCTCACAGGAGGGTCTTCTACACTGACAACTTTGATTCTGGGGGCCAAGTCTACTCCAAGATCCTTGGCAGTAACTTTCTTCATTGGCTTCTTCTTGGCTTTCTGTAAATAATAGAAAATCAATAAAATTAATCAAAGCTCAACTGAATATTTTTATAACTGTTTAGTACATTGAAGCAAAGTTAATTACCATGATGTTAGGTAATGTGGCGTATCTGGGCTCATTCAGCCTAAGATCTGCACTGAGAACGGCGGGAAGTTTGGTCTTGATTGTTTCCAAGCCTCCATCAATTTCACGAACCACAGTTAATCCAGCATCTGACTTTTCTACCTGAAATGAACAGAAAAATGTTAAATTAAGTATTTAATCAGCAAATATGTTATTCCAAAGTTACATAGGCTCTATTTTTAGGGCTTAGGGCACCTTGTTGTTTAGTCTTTTATACCTTTATTTAGTCTGTGCGAAGCTGAATCGAAATTTACTATAGACGGTTGAAAGGCTATTTTTTGGTCTAAGTGCCATTTTTTTGACATAAAGTTATCCTTTTATTCAATATCCTAACTCAACTTTAAATATGCAAAATTTGATTAATTTATTATACTAACATAGGAGATAAGGAATATGTATCACTAACAATAAAAATGAGTCATAGTCACTTGAAATAAAAAGTTATTATTATTATTATTAAAATTTCATGACAGGCAAATTTTTCACTAAAATAATCCTAATAAAAATACATCACTAAACAAAATTATCTTATAACAAATATTCAAATATTACATTGTACAAAATCATTATACATATATGACTTATCTTATTTAATTTTAAGAAGGTTATATAAAATCATTTTATCATGAGGTTATCAAAACACAAATCAAACAATAGATAATTTGGGATGTTTTCTTTCAATAAAATTAAATATAGTTTGTTAAAATTAAAACTATAGATACATTTTATATAATGTTATGATGAATTGATAGAAATATGGGGAATGAGAAGTACCTTAGAGGCGAATGTTCCTTGAGGCCAGTCGAGGAGGGCTGCCGTCATTTGTGCTGTTTGATTGGAGTCGTCATCAATGGCCTACAAATCATAAAATTATTAGCTAACAACAAAACAATACAGCAATATCTATTTATAAAATTATATAGAGTAATAATGTTTACTACATACATATAGAGTACATAAAATAAGGCTTACTTGTTTTCCAACTATAACTAAGTCGGCCTTCTCGTCTTGAGAGAGTTTGGCTAATATTTTAGCTACATGCAGGGGCTGCAAGGTCTCATACTCTGCGCCCGCAACTTCTACATGAATAGCTCTATCAGCTCCCATTGCTAGGGCTGTTCGGAGGGTTTCCTGAAATACACATTACTATATTAATACATGAAATGATACACAAAACATATATCTTAGTGTAGCATAGTAATTTTATAAGACTTTTTTTAAATTCATTTATATTTTTATTAACATATTCGAATTTCAATTTTTTATAAGCATGTATGTCTCTATCTAACTAGGCCGTTTAATAATTCTTAACATATTTTGTTTTTCACTTACTTGGGACTGTGCTGGGCCACACGACACTGCAATGACCTCACTAGCCAACTTCTTCTCTTTCATCCTCACAGCCTCTTCTACTGCGATCTCATCGAATGGGTTCATGGAGTGCTTAACTCCATCAGTCACTACACCAGTTTTATCTGGTTTCACACGAATCTAAGAAAAATTTACGTAAAAGTACAGTTTAATACTAATTTTAATCACAAATTAAAAATAAAATTAAAGAGTATATTGGGAAATTTATTACTTTAGTAATAATAAACAAGATAATTTCACAGGTCAACTTTCAATGTCAAAGTTCATGATTAAATACTCATCCTAACACTTTATTCCTTTACTGCGAAACAATATAAATGTAGTGGTTGTTTTCTTAGACTTAATAGTTTTTAATTGATTTTAATATAGAACTATTTACGATTAACAAGTAAGTATAACCTTTGAACTTTTATAAAACATACCTTAACCGCATAATCAATAACTCTCTTAACACCAACTAAAACACGAGCCATTGTTTTTTTTATTTTTATAGCCTAAACTAAACTTAATTACTCTTAAAATTAAATTAATAAAAACAAAAACTTTTAATCTAACAGTACGAAGTCCAGCAGTCAAGAATAAGTGTTGCCCTTAGCAAAAATTATTTTTACCTAAAATTACAAATGACAGAATAAAATCAGCATATTTGGGATACTCGTACTTTGGAATCTTTTGTGTTTTCCAATTACAGTGCATAACGCGACTCAGTGCCGCACAATGTTTAAGTGTGCTAATGCTTAATTGGGACGTGAATTTGTAATGTTGTGGTGGTGATATTTATAGAGGAAAGTCAGCATATTTGGGATACTTAAGGTAATGTGGAATACCTCGATATCTAGAAAAGTATAAACGCTA
>DVXP01002752.1:0-12225 GCA_018235645.1 Junonia grisea | reverse complement strand
GATACCCGATTATCCGGACTCATCATTCACGGCTATTAAAATTTAATTATACTTGTAGTTTGATTTGGCTTTGAAATAGATTATCCGGATTTTCGATTATACGGAATATACCTCCGGATAATCGGGATTCTACTATATTTCGTGTACACCATCTTTTTTATTTTACACCTCCCATCTCAAAATTGGACTCTAATACAAATACCCATGATTAAAAACAACTAGACTATGTCTTGCCGCTAGAGCAGGTCGCACGTTACTGTGGCCACCTCCGCCTAGCTAAACGCCTCCGCCATCTCGCCCGCCTTAGCCCTAGTCACCGCGCATTCAGTCTGGCCGCAGGCCATGAGTTACACTGTGGCAACAAACGTAAGAAAAATGAATATGTACACACTGTACAATTACCTTATATATCTAAGTATTATTCCCTTAAAAACCGTACTCCAGTTTACTGAATGCTTCTCAGCGTACACTTCCAAGTTGTAGGTCAGTAGAAATGCAGAAATAACGAAATATATCTGCAGCATCATCGGTCCGCCGATAAAGATCTTCATACCCAAATTATTGTAAGACTAGACGAAAGTATCAAAAAGGAAGTTTATTTGCAAAGTTACTAATATATAGTAGACTGAAGGTAGGAAACGACGAAAACTGCTAACGAATATATTAAATTTATTGTATGAATATACGCTTTAATGTCGTTTTAAGTATGATGTCGTTATAATTCAGGGAATAGCATATCATTTCGGGATAAAACATATTCTTTTATTTAACCTGAGCTACAATTTCAGAGAAATCTGTTCAGCAGTTACGGTGGAAAGCTAAACAGACAAACAAACCTAGGGTTTATTTGTCTACCGACAAAATCGTAAACGCTGTGGGAAGTGGATGAAAGTAGTGCACGAATATACTGAATTTAAATGGAAAATTATCACAATAAATAGGTTTAAATACTCAACTAGTAATATTATAGACCATTAAAGTAAAAAGAAAAATTTCGAGGACATTTCAGTATTTTGATAACTTTCAGTCAATTAAAGAACTTTAAACTTATTAAACTTTATACATTACCAATTCTATGTCGTGGCTGTTTTTGCCCAAGATGAAATAGAAAAAACCGCAATGTATTCCAATTACAAAGAATTCGCCTACGCATCTGCGTAATGGACAAAAAATACAATTATTTACTATCTAAGGAACTAAAAAAACTGTTCGAGAATAAGTTACTACTAACTACTACTACTACTACCACTACAGGTAACTTATTATACTTATTCAAATTACACAACTCACTTTATTCCGTTTAAGCCTTTAAGTGTTTGCAAACGCGGCTCACTGCTTGGTTTTGTCGAGGTTAGTTTTTTCCAATTTCGTTGTAAGGAGAATAATTTAATAAAATGCATGTCTAAAATAATACGAATATATAAAATGTCTTTGATCAGTGACTATTATTTTTGTGAAATCGATTTGTATTATCTTACCTTCATGTTTATTCGACGTGCAGTTGATATCATAAAAACTTCCTATAATACATAACATTATAATTGTAAACAATATGATCCCTGTTACCAAGTCACTATTGTCAATGTTAATTTCCTTATCAGATGAACTGTAGCAGGCAAAACGTTGTATTCTAGTTTTTAATTGATAATTCTCATATAGTGTTTGATTGAGGCATCCTTCAAGAGTCGTTTCTGAGACCGATGTATTATCATGTATATATTGCTGGCAACTCTGTGTTACACATATTCCGTATCTCAGTCTGGTGTGATTAAAATGCGTCTTCGTATGTTCAGAATATTCCTGAAAGATAGTTTGTTTTTGTATTAACATAAGTCTACTGACTGTACAAATACGTTTGATACGAGTTAATACACCGCTACTTCGAATTTAGAAAAATATTAACGATATAATTACACTTTAGTTATGATGATTACCTCTATCATATGAAGAAGTTCATTCGGTTCATCGGACACCAATTTAAAATAGATCGTACAATATACATCAGTGGGTTTTTCGAGGCAGGAATAGTAATCATCGAGTTTGTATAAGGGAGGCATGCGATTAAACTCACTTTCTGTAAAATTAATCATATGATTAAGATTTTCAGCTGTATTAATACAAATATATATTCATATTATTACTATGACCTAATTAGAATAAAAGTCTCTATGAAAAAGTCCCTTAAAATTATAGACTTTAGGAATATGCAATGACGTCAGAAAATCTTTGATAGTTTTAGAAAAATACGGTCCGAAAGGTTAAAGAGCAGTTGAGATTAACATGTCATAAACATTTAATACTCTTCTTAACACAGTAATAAAAACAGTAACAAGCAATAATAATTACGAGCTACTGCAATAGAAGGGGATATATTCCACAAATGTTTCTTAACATAGTAAAAGTTATAACAAATGTTCTTTAAACATAATGGCGATAGTAAAATTTATTAGTAACAAGCTTCCTTATTCACATGGAACACGTTCCATAAAAATGCGGCAAATACAGATTTGTATGGAATTCTCGAGAATACGATTAAGATTTCGAAAATATAAATAAAAGTAAATTTAGGTTTTAGACGATTTTCGAATAACTTTTTCTTATAAATATTTTATCGGTCTTTCAATTAAAATTGAATTTTAGGAATCTTAATTTGAAATGCTAATGCCATAGCATTTAATTTTTTGGTTATAGTTCTCTGAACATTTTGTTTATAAATCTATAATCTCTATAAATAAAATCTGAAGGCTTTAAGTGATCTCCACTATTCATGGATATTATGTAGTGCATAAAGATCCACAAATGTGTTGCCGGCTTAAAACGGAGAAATAAATGAAGTGTTACATATAGGTAAGAGAATTTAGAAGGAAAGGTTGGTTTCTGGCCCTCTCAGCACCGTATGTTTTCATAACAGTATTTGTCCATTCTTTGTGAGGGTTTGATACAGTTCCAATTGACGAGCCAAGTCAGCTCTTTTTCATGTAGTCAGTAGACTTTGGCTAGGTTTTGCTACAATAGAACGATTTATAACCATGCAGCTTTAGCGTATCGTATCTACGATGGCGTACAGTGCCACAGGAAGAAAAATATCGAAGTATAATATTTTTTTAATTTTTTGGTACACAGGTACTAATTACGTGGGAACGAATTTTTGACAATTCAATCACTATTCGGTCGGTGCATACTTAAAGCTACAGAAAACCAGAAACGCTAAGAATAACTATTTTAAAATTTTATTTACCTTTACAAAAAGAAGACGCTTACCATTTAAATGATATATCACTCCATAGCTCGCATGTAACGATGATAGTAAAAATAAAATTCGTAATATTAAATTCATTCTGTCAAATTATTTTTTTAGGTTTTAATTTATAAAATTTAAAATAAAATTTTCCGTTTAATATGTAATAAAAATATATATCCATTAATGACCACGCAATCTAGCCAATGCAATAATAAAATGTACTGACACTATCGTTTACAAGAGTTTATTATATAAACCTTGCTTAAATGCATTTTCGATTTGCGTAAGGTGACCATACACTTTAGTTGTGGCGGTACACTTTCGCAATTAGTTTGCAGAGTCTCGATAATTTAATTTGTGTCACATAAGTTATTAAAGAACTAGAAAATATTTTTTTTAAATAAAACGCTAACAACCATACAGTGAAATTAGCAAATGCAGCGGGCCTCTAAATAGCTTCGTGGTACACAAATGTACACAAATGGACAATATAGAAAGTCATCAAACCATATTTACTCGTAAACATGTACTTACTTCTTATAGATACATTTTTATTATAATGTAGATTTTAATAAGTAATGTGCACGTGATGAGCTTTCATTTGAGACCCCCTTCATGTACCTGCTTATTTTGTTGTTATTTTTAATTTAGGAGTATTTAAAAAAATAAGTTACACCTTGCAAGATTCTGTATTAAATAAGTAAGTTTTTGTAATACGTGGTCACTTTTTTCCGTAGCGTACTTTTTTCCGTTTCATGTAAAACATAAAACTCAGTATATTCCTCATTACATTTATTGATACATGTATGCTAGCCAAAAAATAGCTGTACTCAAGGATAGACAAGCCATTTGCCGAGGTTTCTAAAAAAAATTAAGCCTGTAACCTTCACAGTTTTTTTTAATTAACATTTTTGTGGAAGTCTTTTAAACTATAAAAACTCGGATTACAACTTTTGGGGTCAGAAGATGGCAAATGACCTCCCCTTCACCCACGTTCGATTTGATCCATACTTTCTGGGACACCCTGTTGGTATATTATGTCCTATTTCAATTATTTAGGTAGAAAAATATAATGTTTCAATTAATGTCTTTTTACTGTAAGAGTGCTGGATATAAAGCTAGTAAAGAAATATTGGCTTTAATACGAACGTGTTAGTTGTTATTAAACATTTTGATCTTAATTTATAATTACTTTGAGCCATTCTTGCACGCTATATGTGACTGTCACTAAACAATTTTGGGATCTTTAGCTATGATGCATACTATCGTCAAAGCTTAAGCACTAAAACGTTAACCTGAATATGCATTGTACCTATTTAGCAGTCAATTGACAAAGCACCTAGAGAGCTTCATCCGTTGAAACGTTGAAACGTTGAAATTAAATTCCTAAAAGCTGGTCACACACTTAGCTATAATATATATTAATATATTTATAGATAGGCATACTATACATTTTCTATACAAATTTTCGATTAACCGCACACTCAGCTATAATATATATTTCTATGAGCTATACCGTAATATAAATTATTGCATATTACTATATGACGACCACCATACAAATGAAGGCAAAATATATATTTTTCAGTGTATGGTAGCTTCCTATAATGTATATTATAGTACGGTATATTAATATATATTATAGCTAAGTCTGTAACGGGCTAAATCCTGCAATTTTGTATCATTTGTTTAAGCGTCATTTAGATAGATTGCAAAATTATTTTTTTATAAAATTAACATTAATTTATATTTTTTCCTTTCAATTTTACTTAACTAGCTGATTAACTGTAATCTAAAAGAATTATTATTGTGTATACGATTTAAATATGTTACTTGAAGGAAATATCTGTTAGAACATTCCGCATGCAACGCGTAGGTTTTCCAACATTCAATCAGTGTATAGTAGTCACATAATAAAAGTTTATTTTAAAACAAAAGGTTCATTTAGCATTCCATTGTTAGTAGCATTCGCCATGCTGCAACGCTGCTTTCATTTTAACTTTATATGGACTTGTAATACATCATTTATTATACTCTACTTTCTTTTAAAAGTTGTATATTTTAATATAGCGTATTAAATAATTATATTTTTCTTGGACTTATTAGTATAATTTATTTAAAAATATCTGAAAGTGATAGTCTGTGGTTATACTAAATAAACGAATTATAAATTTAAAAATTAAAATCAAAGTTAACATGTGTAGCTGTGATATTTCTTTACTGTTTGTATAATGTGAAGATGGTGAGAACTAAAAGGAAATGTAGTGATGTATTGTGTGGACCTACCATAAAATATTCAAACAGTAAGTTCATTATCCTGCCCATCTGTACCATAGACAAAGAAAGTCGATAAATATACTCAATAGCAAGTCCAGAAAAATATTCCGAGCAAAGAAAGAAAAAACTATAACCGCAAATCAAAAGTCTTCCTTGCATTAATGAACGATAAAAAATGCATTCTTTTTGTTGTCGGCTAACGACATGGTTTTCAGAATTGAGTTCTCTCTGGCGTTGATGATCCCTTGCGGTGCCGGTTCCTAATTACGGCCCTTCGTGTCGCACGCAGCAGCAATGACTTACTGATGAAAGGAAACCAAGGTTGGCGTTTCGTTTACCGAGCTAAACATATAGGGATTATGTATCTCTGCACTGGGGGATTCTAAATTAAGCGACTTTATGTTAAAGATGAATGAGTAAGACGTAAATGGTAATTCACATTTGATGAAAGAGTGGATTTTGTCGACTGTATTTTAATAGTTTTCGAGTTGTAACGTTCAGCTTTTCTGATGGTAAAGGCTAAGTTTAAACTTAAGGATATGGCTAAAAAACCTATTCCCGAATATATGACGTATAAACATATAAAGGTACGTATTATACATACGTGATATAAGATAAAATAACGGTAATGTATATTCGAATAATAATTATTTCAATATCGAAACTTCAACTTTAAATATACTATTAAATACTTGATTTTATATCACTTCCTATCTAAATATCTAGCGCAGATTTCATAAATTTCAACAAGAACACCGAAGACAATGACTTATTAAAGCAAATTTTATTCATAGAACATCCATCAATCATGTTACAAAATTGGACGACCGCACAATAAAGATACCTAACGATTAATAGACAGTGTGCGAAAATGAAATATAACCCAATTCATCGCTCGGATACGTGCTGGCGCATGATGTGCTATTTACAAGAATTTATGTGTAAAATGATTGATACCATTTATTTACAAAACTGCGCCTCTCCCCATCTGATGGGGGCATTCATCACTTCTGTCACTGACGGTCGCGTATAAGGAATGCTTTTAAAATCATACGCGGTTTGAGGACCCGTGGAGACAGAATAAAACCGCAACAACGAAAACTTGAGGGTGAAACTCGTGAAGGCTTCACAATTTTCGCGTTGCGCTTTGCCGCTTTTATTATTTGTCCTTTTACTGTAGTTCAGGTCTTGCATTAAGAAAATGCTATAAAGTTTGACGCTTATCTGTGTTGTCGTCTGTACTATAGACTTGTTTGTGTAGGTCAAGATGACGAGGCTTAGTAATTATTTAAATAACTGCGCCGATAGAATTTGATAGGGACCTTTATCACTTCTGTCACTGACGATGGCGTATTAGAAGTGCTTTTATAAACGTACGCGGTTTGAGGACCCGTGGAGACAGAATAAAACCACAAAAATGAGAACTTGGGTGTTTCGTACTTCTCGCGTCACGCTTTGCCGCTTTTATTATTTGTTGTTTTACTTCAGGTCTAGCATTAATGTAATGCTGTGAAGTTTGACGCCTCACATATGCGTCAAAATTCATAGCATTAGTACATAACACATTGTTGTTAGTACTGTAGTCTTATTTGTATAGGTCAAAATGAAGAGGCTTAGTAATTATTTACAAAACTGCGCCTCTGCCACCCGATGGGTGACATCCCATTCATCACTGCTATCACTGACGATCGCGTATTAGGAATGCTTTTATAAACGTACGCGGTTTGAGGACCCGTGGAGACAGAATAAAACCGCAAGAACGAAAACTTGAAGGTTTCGTACTTCTCGCGTCGCGCTTTGCCGCTTTTATTATTTGTTGTTTTACTTCAGGTCTTGCATTAAGGTAATGCTATAAGGGTTGACGCTTATGTGTGTAACCGTTTGTACTATAGATTGTAAAGGTAAAAAATTAAGAGACGTGGTAATTCTAAATGTCTACATAGATGTTTACTCTAAGTTTCCTTATTGTAGAGTCTACAATATCTAAAATCTTTTTTAAATCCTTATTTCTTTTTTGCTTATTGTAAAACCATAAAGTAGAAATCAGAATAAATTATTTTTTAAAACATTTTGTGACCAATACAAAGTTCTTACTGAAACGTTATACGGTACGATGTATACTTTGTGTGCATTATACGTATGAAACATTATACATGTAAGGTAGGAAACGTTGTTAAAACAAACTGGAAACTTGCGAAAAGTCAGTGTGTACTTGTTTATTTTTAACACGTTGTTATATCTGTAACTTCGCAAGTATGTAGTTTGAAAGTAAAAATATCTTGAAACTCGATTTCCATCTACACTGAGATGTCGAAGTTTGGAATTGAAAATAAAATATTCTAGAGCAAGAAGTTGCAAAAGAAATATTACTTTTTTCATTCATTTCGAATTATATTATGACGAATTATTTTAATGGCGGTAACTATGTCAATTTAAGTCACAAATTCGTGAAAGTAGTCTAAACTTAATTTAATTATGTTATTTAAGAACACGTAAATATAAGTACATTTTCGCAAAAATATACCGATTTCGAAACTAAATTGAAAAGCTAAAAATAGTTTTTAAATTTTTTAACTAAACTGAAAACCGAATATCTGCAAATATAACTAATACCTCGCAAGATTCTGTCTTCAATGAGTAAGTTTTTGTAATACGTGGTCACTTTTTTGGTATGATTTTTTCCGTAGCACTCATTTGAAAATAGTCATTATCATCGTCACCTTTCATATAAAATAGAAAATTCGGTCTATTTGTTATTGTATTTATTGATACACGTTCGCTAGCCAAAAAATAGCAGTACTCATGGATAGAAAAGCTATTTGCCGAAGTTTCTAAAAAAAAAAATAAGCCTGTAACCTTCTCGGTTTTTTAATTAACATTTTTGTGGAACTCGTGCAAGATTTTGAAAAAACACTAAAATCGATATAAGTTTTAAATTACAAAAAATCGGATAACAACTTTTAGGTTGCGAAGATGGCAAATGACCTCTCCTTCACCCCTGTTTAATTTGATCCATACTTTCTAGGACACCCTGTATAATATACAAGCGATAAAATCCATAATATTTTCCTCGTTTTACATGTATTTAAGGCAGACTGATACAGACTTAGTAAACTACCCATAACAGGTGAAACATCTTAACGAAGTATAAAGCCTCAAGGATCCTATTTACTTACAGCTTAATTTCTACTTTCTTAATTTTGCCTGGGCCTTGAAGATAACTTCATTAGTGAAAGTAATTCGTGGCTTTTCTTGAACCTTTTCTACACTAAACTTTTCCCATCGGACGAAGTATTCATTTCTTTTGAGTTTTTACTTTTTTTTTCTCTCGGATCGTGGTTTCTTTCACCTTATAATTTTCTTAGTTCAATCGTTTTCCTCCTAATGAATTCGAGATAACTAATGAACGCAATTTGTTTTAATGGAAATTGTAAAGTTCTTAGCGGCGTGTATTTAAACGGTTTATTTATTGATAAGATTTGGAACGCTTTATTTTATCTGATCACGTAATTTTGATTTATACGCCCCTTTATTACCATAAATTTACAATATTTTATAATTATTAGTACACCGGTTTTTGTTACGGTCATAAAATTTATAGGTTAATAAAATATGAAATATAACTTTTACTTTCATTTCTAATTTAAAAAGTAAATAGGGACTCTTTATATACGTATATATACAACCAAACCTTTAGGTAAATTTTTTCTTTAATGAAAAGTATTTTTTCATTAAATACTTGTTAAATATTAATGTCGTTAAATAAGTATATATTATTATTTCAAACTTATATTGGTTCAAATCGCAAACTTCACAAACAAGTTTCTGGCTTACAATATTAGCGTACTCATAATAATTCCGTTCAAAGCTTTGAACTAATAGAGAGTTCATTTCCTAATCGATTTCAAACTGAACGTCAAACTTGCGCGGGAGGTGTGAAATGTTCAAAAAGCAATTTTCAATTAAAATTTGCCCTCAGTTGCTATGACAGACGTTTCATTAACCCGGTTCCATTCCGAGGATATTCAGCTATACCTTCATATTTCGGATTTATAACGGCATTTTACTTGGTATTAGTTTTAATAAACACGACCTATTGTTTCGCTGAAATGTTAGGTAGTACCTATGCTACGAGTATATTAGCTTTTATATAACTTACCTTCTATGTGTATAAGTTTATTGGTTTCGTACGCAGCTGAGTTTATTACGGATACGATTGAAACATTATTAATTTTAAGATGAATTTCGTTCCATATCGCATTCATTCATCTAAATCGTAAAGCGTACGAAGTCGTTTCTAAAATATGTGTAGAACTGTAAATACATATGGAATTGGCTTATATAAATATGGGATGGATTTTATTGATACTACAGCTATCCTATATACTACAACTGGTATATGAGCTGGCTTGATCGGAGCTGTAATCACACTCTCTCCACAAAACAGCGTGAACTAAGAGAAATAGCTGTGTTTTACATACTCATTATCTTATGATTATTCTTTTTTTAATGATGCCAAGTCATCTGTAGATCCTCTGATACTGCAAATGTCCCTGCTCATTAGCCCGCTTTGTATACCTAGCTATGATAAAAAATAGTACACTTATGAAGGCTAACGAAAATTAAAAATAAATCTGTATCTCCTGGTAATTTCTACGAGGAGCCGTTACTGACTGACTGATCTTTCAATGCACAGCTCAAACCACTGAACAGATTGGGTTGAAATTTGGCACCCAGACAGACTGTTGTTATAGGCAGGCACGTAGGCATCAGCTAAGCACGGAATATTGAAAATTCAACACCTAAAGATGTAAAACGGGGGCTCAACATTTGTCAGGAAATCGAAAAGTCGCAGAATTATACTTGTCAACAAATAAATTAAAAAGTATTTATACAACTGTCCGACTCAGTGGCGGATTTAACACAAGCCCTAGGCCCTAATTCATATGCCGCCCTAGCTTAGCCATGAGGGTTAGCTAATAAAATGGTCGACACTCTCCGTTCCCTATTGTAGATATACCATTTTCGCAAAAAAGGTCGTCCGTCACCTTTACAACTTTGTCGCCCATAAAAGGTACCCCCTAGGCCCGGACCTATAGGGCCTATGGGTAAATCCGCCAACGGTTCGACTTTGACATAAAATCAACATTAACGCAGACATCTAGTTAACATATGATACATAATGAACGTAGATAATATTTTTGATTTAATTAAAATAGTGAAGTGAAATAAAACATAAGGGTCTGTCTACATTCGCGTGAGTGCGCCTCGCGCCTGCGAACCGGCACTCCATGCATTATTCAATATTTGTCAGATGCACCCTTGCATACGTAATGCCGCATTTGCTGAAGTAAACGCACATACAAATTCTACCAGCACCGGTCAATCCTTATACTTTTAACATTTTAACTTGAGATGAAATTCTTAAGAATTATTACAATGTGTAATATTTTTGCATTATATGATAATATATAAAAGATAAAAGGTTTTTCATCATTGATTAGAATGTTATGTACATGCACCTACATATTTACACGTACTTTACTTACTTTACGTATTTAATTAGTGTTAATTATCTACTACTGTAACATTTTTGCACAATTGATCTGAAACCTAGATATATGAGGTAAAATTTCAGCTAAACATGTACATAAATATATCTGAAACCTCACTGAAATAAGTTATAAAAAACCGAAACAATCGTAACGTGCGTTTAAAGTTATTTCGATTGCATTGCGCGCTGTGCAAACGAAGTAAAAATTTATGGGTAACGTAAACAGTAAATGAATGTTGAATAAAGAAATACAAACGCGTGTCACCGGCATGTTTGTATAAAGGGTCGGGTCGCCAATTTGTGAGCTCCAATGAGGCAAATGTGTTCGGGTGATTGACCTCGTCATGATACAGTCCCACGGGAAATAGTGCTTGAATTAAAGTTCTGTAGCGAAAAATACGGGGTAGATCTATTGTTTATTCAGTGTAATAGCAAATTTTTAGCTATTTAAACTTTGAACGAAACAACGCTTTAACATTAATTAATTTCAAAACGTAGTTTGCTCGTTATAATTAGAAGGAGAATAAATCATATCCTATTAAAGCTTATTTCAAATTAATTTTAACGTTTGAACAATTTTAAATATACAGCATTTAGGCGAGGCTATTTTACTCTACTCTTTCTATTATTAAAAAATGTTTTGAAATATTACGCTGCTCTATTGCGGATTAACAGACCAGAAAAAATCTGACACATGCAGGCTCTTTTGTAATGTTTTTTTCGTTTTCTTGTACGTTAAAGACTTGAACGTTTAAACCCTTTATATTTTTTATTGTATTGCTCAAATTTAAAAATAGATTTACAAAATGTTGTATGTAGGTAATGTAGGTATGCTGTTCACTATTGAACAACGAATACACACACTATCATAGGTGAAGAAGTTTTATGATTTGACGAGGCCAAAAGAAACTTCATAAACGACAAACATGTCCAGTTTTATTAATTTATAAACGAGAAAACCGTTACAACTTATATTTTTTAATTCAGTCCATGAAACGCTACAAAGCTTGCTTTACCTACAAAAGTACAAATGACAGTCGGTATAAAGTATCCAGCATTCAGTTAAATCACTACTAGTTAAATCCCTAATACTATATACATTACAAAACCGGTAAAACCATCGCCCACTAGAAGATCACGTTCGTACATAGCG
>DVXP01002751.1:0-12231 GCA_018235645.1 Junonia grisea | reverse complement strand
CCCCCCGTCAGCAACACCTAAATACGGGGGCGGCAATTTTTTTTCCGCCCCGGGCGGCCAACACCCACGCTACGCCGCTGATTACAAGCATGATTTCAATTAGGTAGTAAATAATAAAACGTATCTTAATTTCTTTGCGTATCTTAATATCTTGAAATTCTATATTTTTAAACAGAGAATAATACTTTTTTTACGTAGGTGCTTTTACATTTTATTTTTGAAATTCGTCAATTACGTAACTGATAAGAAATACCCTTATTTCTATTCTGAAGACGTTATTTCATCACTGTCTGCATTGATGTTTAACTCATCTGAAAAATAAGGGTAAATTAGAAAAGCAGCAATCAGTTAACAATTTCGCGAATAAAGTTACGCTAGCAAATTAGTTATGAAAAAAAGCACATATCTGCATGATTTTATGCAGATATGCTTAAATTCATCTCGTGCTCAGCAGTGGTGCAACGTGATGGAGTAAGCTGCTTAACCTTATCCTTAATAGGAGACGAAGCCTTTGCCTAGCAGGGGGACACGTGTTACTTTGCATTTAGATATTAACTAATTCCAATATGTGTCCCCAAAAAAATATAAAGTAAAGTTAATTTTTACAGGTTAAAATGGATAATATACAGGTGTCACTTTTTACTTAGGTGTCTATTTCTTATTGTATTTATTGATATACGTTTGCTAGCTAAGAAATAGCAGTACTCAAGGATAGACAAGCTATTTGCCAAGGTTTCTAAAAAAAATGTCTGTAACCTTCACAGTTTCTTTTTAAATTAACATTTTTGTGGAACTCTTTGCAAGTTATTGAAAAAATACTAAAATGGATATAACTTTTAAATTATCAAAAATCGATTCCATTCCATTTGACCCCTAATCGATTTGATCTTTACTTTCGAGGACAACCTGTATAAATAGATGATGATCAATGTTTATTGTCTTTTACATGCTCTGCGCAGGTTTCGTAGCAATTCTAATGCTGAGGCCTCACGGCAAAAGTCGTTACTGTTAGGACCCTGTATTAGATTGTATTTCTCTTGTAATCTTACCATTTAAAATAAGCGAGTTGTGTGTTTGACTCGGTAAAAATAAAGTAAGTACAAGTCCCAGTATTGTTGCTGCTCCGCACACCCACGATAGTGCGTCTCTGTAATAATATACGCCAGCGCCGTCGGCACTGAAATTATACAATAAAATATTTCAAAAAAGTTGTGGATACAATTTTATTAATTATCTATATATTTATAAAAGAAAAATAACATTTCAACCATTTAATTTAAAAAATACAAGTACCATTTATTTATTAAAATATGTGTAATTGTTAGTTTAGTTTTGTTTAAATCAACAAATTTTTATAAATAAAAAAAATGGACAGACTGCATTATAGTTGCCACTATTTGAATATGATTTTATTATGATTAACCTATAATCATTAAATATTATTTATACTTACTACATCTGTATCAAAGCAATGGCTGCTCCACAAGATAGCTTATCGGAAAAACTCATTATTCCATATACAAAAGCAGATGCCTGTGTACTAGCACCAACGAGATCAGCCGTTAGAGATAAACTCGTTACAAGCATTTGGGCACCTCCAAAACCTGAAACAAATAAAATTATAATACTGAAGCTTATAAAGGAATAACAATATAGTAAGTATTAATATTAATTATAAAAAACATATAATAAGAAATATGAAGTGTATGAGTAATTATTGTCAATATTTAGCACAGGAGATAAATTGTGACTCAATAGTTAGCTAGTTATATTATAGGTCATACATATTAGTGTTTCTAAATTATCTCATAAGGTTACAGATAACTATGTATCACCAATACTGCTACTGAACACAATGTAACATAATTATGTTTATATTTACACAATAAAATATCTTTGTTATTTAGACGCAGTTCAAATATCAATTTACAAAGGTTACTAACCTATCAACACAGCAACTACGTAAATAAAATTCACTTTGTAAGTATGGTCTGAACCAAAGTAAGCCCAAATGAAACCACTCAATGCACATGCAGAACCCAAGAAATAGCTTAGTTTTCGCGTGAAAGATCTTGGAGCCAACCTCTGAACGCCGGCCGCGGCGAGGCTCCCGAGGTACATGGCAAGAGGCACTACAGCTAGTGCTCTGGCCGCTAGTCCGAGGGTTTGGTGCAGGTAGAGAGGAATTAGAACCTGTGCTACATTGACAACTAGCCTTGTGCTCATGTATATACCTGCTACCTAAAATAATTAAGTTTATTATTTATTGGTACTTTATAAACATATTTGTTGTCATACTAATTTTACCAAGTATAAAAATTAATGTTAATTTCTTCATACTAAATGTCTGCTACCAGACCATTCATTTCATTACAATTGAACTTAACAACTTATAACTGACACTTGCAGCAAGGGTCAGTTTGATAGAAAAACTATTTAATATATTTAAATCTTTTTTATCAAAAAGAGGAAGGATTGTTCAGTGCTTTTGTAACCTATAAAATTTATTATTCATATTTATACCACACCTGATATAGCAAAAATTTGCGAAGTATATCACAATGGAGACTACTACTTCCAAATTCATTGCTGGTTATTTGATTCCGTGATTGTTTTTCAGATACTGCAAAATGAAACAGGATTGATGCTACGGTGCCAACGCCAAGAACTATAAGCATTATTTGTCTAAACTTCCAAGCATCTGCTGGTCCTACTTGCTAAAAACAATAAATACACAGTTTAGCTTTACAATGTTTTAGTATCTGTTTTTTTTTAACAAATAATATTTATATTTTATTAAAACTATTCTTAAAGAACTCTAAACAGTTGTTATGTATGTTAAAACAAAAACATTAAAGAACTATATTACCTCATAAAACCAAATAATCTAAATACCTACCTCCTTATCGCAATTTCCAGTAAAATGTAATATTGCCCATGTCGTTATATATACAAATATATTAGAAAAAACTGTGAATCCATATCTGAAACCAAATAAGTGATATAATACAATCTGACTCCTTTTTTTGATATATTAAATTTACAGTAGAAATTTCTTAAGATTGAATATCTTAATATTTATATTTTACCTTATTGCAGTAAGATGTGTTCTAACATGGGGATCTTCAGCTAATTCAGGGATAAGACTAAGATGTGATATTTGCACCGCTGCCCATCCAATTTGAAATATAACAATAAATGCAGCAAAGTAATACATTTGCGCCCATTTATGTGTAGTTGTACATCCAATACATTGCATAAAAATGAAGGGGAATGAGATCAGAACACACCCGGTACCTGGAAAACATTTGATATCCTTCATGTCATTTTGAGTTATAATACTGTATTGATTCATTTCCTACAGCTAAAGTATTGTTTGTTTGCAAACTTACCAGAAAATAATTAAGCTGTAAAAGAAATCCAAAACAGGTATTACGAAAAATATTTATTTTTAATAGCCATTTTAACCATAACACTGTCCGAAGATGAAAATAGGGATTATTTATCTCATAGCTGTATTAAAAGAAAAAATAGCTACAGATAGAGATTTAGCATTGTACATGAAGGGGTTGACGAAGATTTAAAAATATCATTCTACTTACCAAACAAGTGCCAAAGTTTCCTCTTGCCATATCTAATACTTATAAAATTATTTGTATGATCAGAATTATAGCCTACGAAAGGAGTAGATACAGCATCTACTATTTGACCTATTAGCATTAAATATCCAGCTTGAGAAGCAGTGAATTCAAGTACTAGATGAAAAAATACTAAAAAATATGTAAACCATAAACTTGCACAAACATCATTTAAAATATGTCCAATGCCATAACCGAGCTGCAGCCGGAGGCTTGTCGAAATATCCAAAAATTCATTATCCATTCTGACTTATGAACCTCCCACAAATTTTTCGTAATCACAGTCTTAACTTTTTTGTTGCAACTAAAATTTGAATATTAGGAATGATCATGAGCAATAGACATGGTAAGTTTAAAAACTTTTTTTAAAAGAATTACTTTATATTAAACGTTTCACAATTATTTCACTACACTGCACCTACACAGTCATAATTATATTTAAATAGTACCGAAATTCAAACTTAAGCTTCTTATTTTTAGGAAGAAATAGATGTTAATATACTTTGACTACTACTTATATAGTTATTTACTTAAAACGAGCACTATGTATATCTACAATAGTTATTAAATATTTTTTTCCCATAGTTATTTAAAAAATATGTAATTGTTTTTGTCATAAATAAATGACTGATCAAAATATCAAACATCAAAGTCACTTTTCGATTATTTTTGTGTCAAACGCAAGAAAAACGTCAATAGTAAATAGTGATGTTGTAAAATTTTAAAGATATTGTAATCGAATAGATAGTTCGATAATTATCCGATTATGACGCTTTATCTCGATGCTGGCTGGTCAAGTTTAAGGCGGCGCATACAATAACTTTAATCACTGCAAATCTTAAAAGTCGCGGGCTACTTACTACTTTGACTTTCAAGATGTCAAATATAAAGTTAATATTTATAAACAATCTATCGACGTTTGTTATAAAATAAATATCTACAAGTAATCGTTGAAATGTAGACACTCGTAATTTAAGTCGCCGATTAGTCGCCATTGACTAAAGTCGCTGCCGTGTGAACTAAGCATTAGATATATTGACAAAACTAATTGTAAGAAATAAGCATTATAATCTGTGATTAAATTGTCAAACGCAACTCAGTAACACTGGAGATTGTCATTTATTTAATTTTTACAATTTAACAAATTAGATATTACTATAAAACTGTAAATGTGATATAATCTTGAATGGGACAAAAGTTAAATTAGTTAATTTTAGTATCATATAATATACAAATATCGTTTTGATATTTTATCACAAAAAATAAACATTTAAATGTTAACATTAGGAATTTGTTACTTTCTTTTTAGTCTATTACTTCAAATTAAAGGCGATGATTTTAAAGAAGAAATTTTTATTAAACCATTACCCCCATCGCATCTTTATGTTAATTTCCACTTCATAACACTAGTAAATGGAGAAGATTCTTGTAAGTAAAAATGTTATAATTAATTATTTGTTTTGGTTATAATGTATTAAAAACTTTGTTTATTTTTCAGTTGAACATTCTCACCTTGCTCCAAGATCTTTGGGTGAAATTATATCTCGCTATCAAGTAGATGAACTACATCTTACACTAACAGAAGGGCAATGGAAACACAACCAATGGGGCTATCCAGTGTTGGATGCAGCTCCGGGAGCTGAACTTTATGCTTGGTTCAACCCAGATGTTGTTGATGTCGATACTCAATGGAAGAAACTAAGTTCAACTTTATCAGGACTATTTTGCGCTTCACTAAATTTTATAGAAAACTTCAATACAATCACTCCTAAAATGTCTCTATGGCCTACAGGTGCACAAAAATTAAAACAGAATAATACATCACAATTACGGTATGCATCACTCCCTCGTGAAATTGTCTGTACTGAAAATTTAACACCTTGGAAGAAATTACTACCATGTGAATCTAGCCATGGATTTTCTTCCCTTCTTAACTCTCGTATGATTCATAATACTAACTATCATTCCATTGGTGTTCATGTGAGAAGAACCTGCGTGGATAACAATTGCCTAGAGACAAACTTAGAAATCAAACAAACTGTGGCTCTTGTTTATGATTTCAAAATTATTAATAGTATGGATTGGTCATTCAGGAAGTTGTTTGGCCAAGGATTACCGGGAGCATGTCCATTATCATCTTCTAGTAAGATTTATATTGACACTACATCAAACAACACTTATCGTTTTAAACTTAGCCCAGAACCAAATCAAATTCTGTTATCACAGAGAGGTGGAAGTGAGACTGAATTAGCTGTATATAATATTAATAATTCTATAATGATGAATATTGTGGCAAAATATGAAACAAAGGACAAAATATTTGTAACAATACCACCTCCATTGTCTTTTACAAGATATGTCCTAGGCTATGGAAAGGAGTTTGGTGGAATTGTGACAGAACTAACTAATAATTACTGGGCTCCCATTGATGTTGTACTTTTAGAAAATGCACCTTGGTGGCTGCCTATCCAGCTTAGTTCATTAAGGGTTAACGGAGAAGCCGAAAGTAAATTAATTATGTCACAGTACTATTCTCCAGGAAAAAGTAGACAGAAGCCTTATCACTTGGAACTTTTGTTGAAGCTGCCCCCTAAATCTACAACAACTTTGACTATAGATTTTGAATTTGTGTTTCTCAAATGGCAAGAATACCCGCCTGATGCCAACCATGGATTCTACATAGGATCTGCTTTAATATCTGCAAATCTTCCAACTGCTAAGAATTATACTAGTCTACCGATAAATGGAAATACATTTGAATCAATTATAAATGCCTCAAAACCATGCAAGTATTTTTGTAATAATTGTTTAATGTTTTATTACTTTGTTCAAATAAGGAAATTAAATTTAACCTCGTTTTTTTTCTAGGGTATCCAATGGTATTCAGAACAAATGGAGCTATGGTATCATTACCAACCCCTGATTTTAGTATGCCATATAATGTAATATGCCTAGCGTGTACAGTAGTTGCCCTAGCATTTGGTCCACTGAATAATATTTGTACAAAAGAACTGGTCTTGAAAGCAGCTGGGACATCTGTTTCTCTACATCAAAAAATATTGAACATTTTTAAGAAGAAGAAAGACAAAAATGATTAAAAATTATTATAATGGGTTAAATTATTTTTGCCAAAGACCTAAATTTGTTTCATTTTAATTACGTCATTGTTTCGTTTACATTTCATAAAAACTGTACTTCAGTACTAAATGTTAAGTGATGCAATTATTTCTAACCACTAAAAAAAAATATCAATTCTATCCATATGTACCTATGTATCTAATATTATTCCTATGTACAAGAAATGTATAGAGTTTGTTCTCTAGTTATTTTAATTTGATCAAAATATTGAGAAATGGAAAAAAAATGTTGAACATTTGTTAGTGTACTAGCCTGGTGTATTGATAAATGTCACAATATCTAATCTCAAATACCTACTCATTCTTAAATCTTGAGATTTTCTCAAGTTACCGATTTATTAGGCTTTCGTTTAAAAATATTAATTTATAACAGAAATAAATAAGCATTAAAATATATAGGTATGTAGGTAAGTGATAGATATAAACTTTAAATTATAAAACATATCGATGTGTAAATGTTTATTATTTAGTGACACCGACCAAAAATTAGTATTTCATTATTATATTAATAGATTAATTATGTTTCTTTTTTATTTATTCTCTCTCATATATTGTAGATTTTTAAATATAAAATACAAATTATAAAATACATTTAAAAATATAAAATACAGAGGCCAACCAGTGGCGGGAACTCTTGGAAGTTAAAAGGAAAACACAATAGCGTGCTTGATAGTATATTTCTTTATATTGTGAGAATAGCAGATACAAACAATGGAACTTAAGAACATAGAATTACAATATAGGTGTTGACCTGTGGTGTTGACTGATCGGAAGCTACGGCTAGAGAGAGTCTTAATTAATATTGTCACAGATAATTAATTAAACAATATATCATGCACATAGTGACATTATGGTTGTACACACACGTAGATATAATATAATTAGGTTACACAATATATAATTATTGCTATCCCAATTCAACACATTTTACAACACTTCCCCTCATGCGTAACATGAAAGATAAAATTTACAATGCAGGGATTACATAAAAATAAAATTAACAATTCAGGTTAATTACAAAAACAATCTCTACATTGACTATTTCATGTATAGCATGAACACATGTTGCACAATAATTAGACACATACCATAAGAACACTATTATATAACAACAGATGCCTATGACTTTACATCTTTCAAACCTAAGTCATTAACAAAACCTAAAAATTTATGACTGGATAATGGTTTTGTAAATAAGTCAGCTATCATTTTTTCAGAAGGTAAGTAGCTGACCATGACATCCGTTTTCTTTATATAATCTCTCACAAAATGATAACGAAGGTCAATATGTTTAGTCTTTTTGTGGCAATATTCTTTAGTCTCAAGCAATTTTAGTGCACTTTGATTATCACTAAAGATTCTACAATTACATTGTTTGTTAAAAATTTCATACAAGAAATTTCTAATAAAACAAACTTCTTTGCAAGAATCACTTAGGGCTAAGTACTCAGCTTCAGTACTTGAAAGCGCAACACATCGCTGTTTGCGCGACTCCCAACATACAGTAGAGCCGCCAATTATTACTACATATCCACTATAAGACCGCCTGTCTACGATATCATTGGCCCAATCAGCATCTGCAAAAACTGTCATATCAAAAGTACTAGATTTGACAAAAACTAATTTCTTATCTTTAGTACCATTTAAATATCTTAAGATTCTTTTTGCAGCTAGCCAATGATCTCGCGTGAACGCAGTATTAAATTGACTTAAATGACTAAGAGCATATGTAATATCAGGCCTTGAACATACTGACAAATACATTAAGCTTCCAATCAACTCTCGATATGGATATACACTTTCCTCTACAATATTAGCACTAGAGCCTTTTTCGAGCTTTCCAATAACCATAGGTGTAGAGGCAATTTTACAATCTGTCATGCCAAAGCGCTTTAATAATTTTAAAATATACTCTGATTGGTCAAATACAATAGTTCCATTGGCTCTATCTCTATGTATCTTCATGCCCAAACAATATTTTAATGTACCCAAACGTTTGACACTAAACTCAGATTCTAGCAAGTTATACAATTTTTCTTTATCTTTAGAATTATTAGTAAAAATATAAAAGTCATCAACATATAATGCTAGAATTGTCAATAGTTTGTTATTACTTTTCATATAAACACATGGTTCACATTTGTTTTGAACATAACCATTGTTAGTCAATAAAACATTAACACTATTATTCCACAACCTACTTGCTTGTTTAAGTCCATATAAGCATTTCTTTAACAAACAAACTTTAGTCTTATCAAATGAAAACCCTGGTGGCTGTTCCATGTATATAGTTTCATCAAGACTACTATGTAAGAAGGCTGTGTTTATATCCACATGTTCTATGTCCATATTTAAATTATTAGCAATACAAAATAAAATTCTAAGAGATGTGTGTCGTACTACTGGAGAAAATGTCTCAGAGTAGTCAACACCAGGCTTTTGACTAAAACCTCTTGCCACAAGACGAGCTTTATATTTTGTACAGTTACCTGACTCATCAGATTTTAATTTATAAACCCATTTAGAACTTACAATATTGCAATCTTTCGGTCTATCAACTAATTGCCATACATTATGTTTTATCAAAGAATTATATTCATCACGCATTGCTGAAAGCCAATATTCTCTGTCAGGACTTGCCATTGCCTCATTATAAGACTGAGGTTCGTCATAGATAAAACCACTGACAAAAAAAGATATGTCTGATGAATCAGATAAATTATAATCTTTATACCTGTCTGGTCTTTTATTCCGAGTGGAACGAACAGGTCGTTCGCAACTGGTACTGGGAACCTGTAGCACTGGATCTTCCCCTCGAACTACAGTTTCGTTACACATGGTTGCATCAGACTTGCTGCTCTCTTCTTCACTCAGCACAGCCTCCTCACAACTTCGGAAGGAAGACTCGCCTGAAATTGGAGAAAAATAAATATCAGAACTCTCACTCGGACTAGAATAAATGACTGTGTCATTTTCACCATTATATGGAACATTATTTTGTAAATTAATATTATTTTCATTTGGAACTATGCTTTGCATATCCTCATCATTATTAATAACATTAATATTTTCCTTTGGAACACTGCTTTGCAAATCCAAATTATTATTAATACCATAATTATTTTCCTGTGGAACCATGCTTTGCAAATCCACATTATTATTATTATCACAGTGTGTCATTGAACTCTCACAGTGGTTAAAGAACTGATTTTCAAAAAATATAACATTTCTGGAAACAATTATCTGCTTAGGGTTAGTAGGATCTATCAATCTATAGCCCTTAGTATTCTCACAATAACCAACAAAGATACAAGATCTAGACTTAGAATCAAGTTTATCTCTTTTTACCTGTGGAATAAGTGTCATAGCTAGGCAACCAAAGACACGTAAATGGCTCAGGTTCACTTTGTGACCTGTCCAAACTTCTTCAGGAGTTTTATTGGGAATTGCTGCTGTAGGGCTTCGGTTCTTAAGGTATATAGCTGTAGATATAGCTTCCCCCCAATATTCTTTAGGAAGACTAGCTTCACGAAGCATACAGCGAGCTTTCTCAAAAAGTGTTCGGTTAAGCCTTTCAGAGACACCATTTTGAGATGGACTATAAGGAGCAGTAGTCTGATGAATGATACCCTCAGACTGTAAATACCTGGAGAACTCAGCACTGCAATATTCTCCACCCCTATCAGATCGCAGACATTTAATAGAATAACCAGTTTGCTTTTCAACAGTTGCTTTAAAATATTTAAATTTGGACAAAACATCAGATTTATATTTTATTAAATACCCATAAGTTTTTCTAGAGAAATCATCAGTAAATGTTACCAGATATCTAGACCCACCCAGACTATATACAGGCATTGGACCACAAACATCAGAGTGAACGAGCTCCAATAACTGCTTGGCACGGATTGCTGCACCCCTAGGAAAACTTTGCATTGCTTGCTTCCCCTCAACGCATGCTACACACTTATTAATGATCGCACCATGCTGAGTCGAGTGAACATTAATACCAAAAGCAAGTTTAGGAAGAGCACTTACCCCATGATAACTTAAATGTCCAAGCCGTCTATGCCATAAGCACAAGTCGGATGTAACTTCGGGTTCCTTTGTGTCAAGCGAACTTTGTGGCTGAGACACAACATTCACATTGTTTACAGCAAGCGACTGTTCCTGTGAATCATATAAAACATTGTCCAAAATATAAATTCCCCCCTGTCTAGTGGCAGTTACAACAAGAACTTCCCCTTTGAAAACATAACATTTATTATTACTAAATTTTACAGACAAAGCCTTCTCACATAATTTATATACACTAATTAAATTAGTTGAGAGGTCAGGTACATACAAAACATCTGTAACTAACTGAAATTTGTTATTTTTCATAGGAATATTCACGTCACCACAACCTAGACACCTTAGGGTACTACCATCAGCAACTTGTACAGTTCTATCACACTTTGTTAAATTTTTAAACCACTGTATGTCTTTACACATGTGAGTAGACGCGCCTGAGTCCACAATCCAGTCCTTATTGTCAAAGACACTGAAGCATTTTGCCACCAACGCAACTGATGTATTACTTCGCAGCTCCTTCTTGTATTTGAAACATTTGGACTTCTTATGTCCTCTGCGATGGCAATAATCACAAACTAGTACCTTTTTAGCCGTACGATGTTGTTGTTGTTTAGACAAAAGGGCCATATTTTCTCTGCTTTCAGTTCTTCGTCGACGTTCTTCTTCTTGCAACAATCTAGTACGAACTAGGTCACTAGATATTATACCTGTGCAGGCGACTGCTTCAAGGCTGGAGACTATTATGTCATATTCTTGTGGTAGGCCGCTTAAAATTATCTCTGCCACCTCAGCATCCTCTATGGCACGACCAATGTCTACCAATTGTTGAACGAGTGTGGTTATATGTTCAAAATACTTGTCCATATTATTAAAATCAGCAAATGTGGCACGATGTAGTTGTCTCAACAATGCAACACGCCTCCCGAAGCCTTTGTCCTCAAATACCGAGCTTAATTTGTCCCATGCTTGCTTTGCTGTAACAGCGGTTCTTATGTATTGGATACATGTGGGCTTTACGGCAAGACTTATACGTGCTAGTGCACGCAAATCTTTTGCACGGTCGACTTCTTGCGTATTTTCAATACAAGACCACAAGTCCTCGATAATGAGCGTGTGACGCATGTTGAATTTCCAAATATTATAATTACTCACGCCATCCAATTTTTCAAATGCTTGATGCTGCAAATATCCACCCTGGTTCAATTGATGCGAGGCCATTTTAGGTTAGCTTCCGTCACGTCACGGCGTGTTCGGCGATTGTAATCTGAAGTGATCCTTTTGTTTCCAATCCTCTGGGCCCATAACCTCTTGGAAGTTAAAAGGAAAACACAATAGCGTGCTTGATAGTATATTTCTTTATATTGTGAGAATAGCAGATACAA
>DVXP01002750.1:0-12233 GCA_018235645.1 Junonia grisea | reverse complement strand
TATCCAGACCAGTTGTGTCTACCACTGTATCCAGACCAGTTGTGTCTACCACTGTATCCAGACCAGTTGTGTCTACCACTGTATCCAGACCAGTTGTGTCTACCGCTGTATCCAGACCAGTTGCGTCTACCGCTGCATCTAGATCTACTATACCTTCCACTGTGTCTGAAACTACTATTTCTACTCAAAAAGGTAACACTGACTCAGGCATACCTACCTATGAAATAACTTTAGATCCTACAAAAACTCTTTTACCTCATATCCTTCTCAAAACTTCTGTTTCTGATAGACCTTTATCATTATTGATTGATTCTGGCTCAGCAGTTAGTTTAATTAAAAGCACCAGCATTCAATCAAAACTAACAACTCTAATAAAAGAATCAATAAATCTTAAAGGTATAGATTCCACAGAAGAATACACAAAAACTTTAGGTCACCTCAACTTAAAGTTACTTTTATGCGACTTACCTCGTAAACAGTTATGTTATAAATTTCATGTGGTGGATAAAATCAATTTACCATATGATGGTATAATTGGTTCTGATATGTTAAATTACTTTAAATGTATGATTGATTATAATCGTGATATCATATCCATAAATAATATAGAAATAAAACTTAAATTTAATGAACCGACATATATTATTCCAGCAAGATCAGAAATGATAATTGAATGTTCTGTGAAAAATCCTGAAATTGGAGAAGGTTATATTTTGGATCAAAAAGTATCTGATAAAATATTGGTAGCGAACTGTTGTGTGAAGGTAAAACATAATAAAAGAATTAATATATCAGTTATAAACATCTCTGAATCATCTGTTGCTCTTAATTCTAACCTTAATCTTCTTATTACTGCTGCTGAACCCGTATCTCTCAATGATATTTCTACATATCCTGTTAACTTTAATACCTCATTTAAAAATGTAGATTCCTATAATCGAACTCAATCTGTTTTAAATCAACTAAGAACGTCACATCTTAACAAAGAAGAATTAGATGCTCTCTTTAATTTATGCTCAGAGTATTCAGATATATTTTTCTTACCTGGTGAAAAACTCAGTTGTACAACTGCAATAGAACACGAAATAAAGACTAACTCTGATGTTCCAATTCATGTAAAATCTTATCGATTTCCTGAAATTCATAAAGAAGAAGTAAGTACACAGATGAATGCTATGCTAGAGCAAGGTATAATAGAACCTTCTACTTCTCCTTGGTCCTCTCCAATTTGGGTGGTACCTAAGAAGTTAGATGCATCTGGTAAACAAAAATGGAGAGTTGTAATAGATTACAGAAAGCTAAACGACATAACAATAGGTGATACGTATCCTATTCCCCAAATTAATGAAATCCTTGATCAGCTAGGGCACAGTAAATATTTCTCAACTCTAGATCTTGCTTCAGGTTTTCACCAAATCCCTCTGAACTCAGCAGATGCATTAAAGACGGCTTTTAATATTCCCCAAGGGCACTACCAGTTTACTCGTATGCCGTTTGGACTTAAAAATGCACCTGCGACATTTCAGCGTTTAATGAATACAGCACTTTCTGGCCTTCAAGGTATTCGTTGTTTTGTATATCTAGATGATATTGTTATTTACTCGCACGACCTTCAATCTCAAATAGAAAACCTGTCCTTAGTATTTCAGAAATTACGTAAGTTCAATCTTAAACTGCAACCTGATAAGTGTGAATTTCTACGAAAAGAAGTCGGATATCTTGGTCACGTCATCACTGAAGAAGGAGTTAAGCCTAATCCAGAAAAGATTAAAGCTGTAACGGAATTCCCCATACCAAATTCACCCAAAGATGTTAAATCTTTCCTAGGTTTGGTATCCTATTATCGTCGTTTTATCCCTGAATTCTCTAAAATTGCAAAACCATTAACTTCTCTTCTCAGAAAAGATACTACTTTTAAATGGGAGAATCAACAACAACTTGCATTTGATTCTCTTAAATATAAATTAACCACTGCTCCTATACTCTCTTATCCTGATTTTACCAAACCATTTATACTAACATGTGATGCCTCTAACCATTCTGTTGGTGCAGTTTTGTCTCAGGGCCAAATTGGTAAAGACAAACCCGTTGCATTTGCCTCACGCACTCTAAATAAGAGTGAATGTAATTATAGTACGACTGAGAAGGAGTTGTTGGCTATACTTTTCGGTTGCAAAACTTTCCGTCCTTATCTATACGGGAGGAAATTCCAAATTATTACCGATCATAGACCGTTAAAATGGTTATTTAACCACAAAGATCCTAGTAGCAAACTTCAAAGATGGCGATTAAAATTGGAGGAGTTTGAATATGAAATAATTTACCGTAAAGGTAAATTAAATTCTGTTGCTGATGCACTCTCGCGATACCCAGTAAATCCAGTGTATCCCGATTCTATAACTTCTAAACCTTGTCATAATCAAGAATCAAATGATTCTATGGAAGATCTTGGACCCAATCTTAATCTTAGTCCTAATAGTGATGACCTAAATCTCGATTTTAGTGATATAGAAATTCCCTCTCCTGAGGTCTCATCTCAATCAGACCCTCTGTTAATTCTTCCTTCTGAAAATGTGCCTTCTACTTCTTATGATGATTTTTCAACTCATAAACCTCCTATACCAAATCCTACAACATTGAATTCCCCTAATCCTCTTGAAACTCTTTCTGAACCTAACTCTAATAAAGATTTAAATACCTCTATTCCAATGACTCCTCCTGAAAATTCAAGTATATTAGAATCCCATACAGCGTCAACCAACAATGAATACTCCAAATTTCTAAAAGAAATTTCTAATAAATCAAAACAATATAATACAAGAATAATAGAACATAATCAATCTCTTTTAAAAACCCATTGTAAAGTAATTCTTGTACCAACTTCCATTGACTTAGATGATTCAAATCCTTATATCCAAGAAATTTTAAATACTATCGAAAACTCTAATGAAGTTATTTATCGCGAAAAACAATTGTACTCATTTGATAAAGTATTGTATAATGATAAACACACTTACTTAATTTACCCAAAGGTCCATCACTTCGATGAATGTACTTACCCAGAGATATTTCAGACCCTGAAACTAATTAGAAATTATTTATTAACTAATGAAACAAATATAAATGAAATTGCAATTACTGATTTCAAAAATCCATTTGAAAATAATTCCTTTATAAAAATTTATAATATACTTAGCTACCTTTTTGACAATAATAATATAATAATAAATGTGTATCACAATAATATAATATATCCTACTCCTAGTGAAATTAAAATAATATTACGTGATAATCACGACTTACCAATTGCTGGTCATTTAGGTTCTGTTCGTATGCTAAAAAGAATTCAAGAAAGATATTATTGGAAGAGCATGAGGGCAGATGTAGAAAATTATGTTAAAAGTTGTTCGTTATGCCAAGAAAATAAAGCTCTTAGGAAAACAAATAGAGCACCAATGCAGATTACTACAACATCCAGTAGTCCTTTCCAACGCGTAGCTCTTGATATTGTAGGTCCTCTACCAGAGTCAGGAACTGCTAAACTGAAATATATAATGACACTTCAGGATGATCTCACTAAGTTTTCTGCTGGATATCCTCTTCGAAGTATCTCTGCCGAGGAGACAGCTGATTGTCTTCTTCATTTTGTTTCTATGTTTGGCATACCAAAAATGATTCTAACAGATCAAGGTACTAATTTTACTGCCGATCTCTTTAAGAAAACTTGTACTCTACTAAAAATTAAGCAGTTGTGGTCAACTCCTTATCATCCTCAGACGCAAGGCGCACTTGAAAGGAGTCATTCTACTCTTAAAGAATATTTGAAATCATATGTTAATGAGAACCAAGATAATTGGCCTCGTTATGTTTATACAGCCATGTTGGCTTATAATACTGCAGTACATTGCACAACTCATTACACTCCTTATGAATTATTATTTGGTCATAAAGCATATATCCCTAATTCTATCTATGATGAAGAACCTTTTATTACTTACCCAGAATATGTTAAAATGCTGCAACATCGTCTTAAATTTTCTCGCGAAAGAGCTCTTGAATATATACAGAGGTCTAAACAAAATTCAAAAACTTATTATGATAATAGGTCTCGAAGAGTACAATATAAAGTAGGTGATTTTGTGTACCTCAAAAATCATTTGCGGCTTCGCAAAGCCTTATCTCCAGTATGGAAAGGCCCATATAAAGTAGTGAAAATTCATGGAAATAACACGCTTTCTTTATTAATAAACCGCCGTCATGTTAAACATCATTTCGATGAAGTAAAATTAGCTGAAAATGTTTCTAATTCATCTAGTTCATGAATAACTATATCTTTTCTTTAGGAATATCTTACATTTAGTTTAATACAGGTTTTAATGTGTATTAATAATTTAAGCTTTATTATCTCTATTTTATTCTATTTCAGTTATGCTATTTCAAGTTATGGCAGCATATCGACAACGCCAAATTTTATTCAACCAATTCCGTCAAGTCCCGGAATTTATTTTGATTATATAGGAAAAATGAAAATTATTAATGGTCATCTTAATGTGATAATGCCAATTAATATTTCGCACATTAAATCACATATTGAAAATATTAACGCTGTTCTCGGTACGGTTAGATTCTTATGCAAGCAAACTGATGCAATAGGAAATCTAGAATGTCATAATATGATTGAACCTCTTACAACACGGTATCAAGAAATTGAGAAGCAATATTTTTCTATTTCTCATTTAATTGACAATAGAAGTAGACGTGGGGCTTGGATTGGTGGTATAGGAACCGTCTTTAAGCAGATTTTTGGTACTTTAGATGAAGATGATGCTTTAAGATATGATAATGCTATTAATATTGTACAAAATGATAATAAACAACTAGCTTCGTTAATGAAGGAAAATATTTTAATAACTTCATCTACTATTTCCTCTTATAATACTTCTATACAAAAATTAAGATTTAACGAAGATAGTTTAAATGAAGCTATCGACAAGCTCTCTTTGACAACCAGAAATATATCTATTATTTCAAATAAATTATTAATAACTGCAGAAATTAATTCAGTTCTAAATAACTTAGAATCTTCATTACTAAGTCTTTCTTTCCAACTTGAAGATATAACTAACGCGATTCTTTTTAGTAATACAAATATTCTTCATCCTTCTATTATTACACCTAAACAATTGTATCAAGAGCTTGCCGACAACTACAGGCATCTACCTAATGGCCTGGAACTAGCAATAGGTTTAGATTTAAGCTCAATTCATACAATTTTGAATGTATCTAGATTAATCTATTATTACTTAAATTTTAAGGTTATATTTGTTTTGCAAATACCTCTTGTTTCTCCACAAGACTTTTATTTGTATAATAATATTCCATTGCCCATACCTCATAACCCGAATAAGCCAGACTCATACAGTGTGACCATACCAGAATACAAATACACGGCCATCACGAAAGATAAGCTATATTACGGCAGCATTAATTCCCTGGACATTTGTGAAACTATTAGTGCTCAAAATTACTTATGCAACATCATCACCGTTTCCTCAGTGAGTGCAAACCCATCTTGTGAAAGTGAGTTATTATCGAAAGTGATAACACGTTTACCAGTGCAGTGCAAAACGGAGTTTATCCATGGTAATCTAGACATTTGGAAATCCATCACAAATAATCGATGGATATTTGTACAATCTTTATTAACTAAGTTGTCAATAGATTGTATTAATTCGGAATTAGAAGAAATAAATATCTTTGGTAGTGGTATACTAAACCTTCCTACTCATTGTACTGCTTATTGTAAGAATACAAAACTGTTCACTAACAATAATGTATTAAATTTAAGTTCACCTGTATCTTCTTTTTCTAATTTTAATTTAATAAATGACTCATGCTGTAACTTAAATAAATTTAAGGAAACTGTAATTAATGTGCCTCCTATTAATTTACAAAATCTTGATCCAGAGAATTTCAAATTAAAGTATAATAAAATTACTGAATCAATAATTAATGACCTTGATAAATTAATTAAAGAACCACACATAATTAAATATGGGGCTCATTATTCTGTGCTATTTTTATTCATTGTCTTATTAGCAATATGTTTTGTTATTTTTAAACTTAAAGTAAAAATTTATAAATCTGGCAGCAGTCCTCAGAATAATATCAATTCTATGACGAATGAAACTAAAAATTATGAAGTTAATGAAGAGAGTGACGAAAACATACAGGCTCATACAGTAACTAAAACAATCCCACCAGTTAAACTTCGAACTAAAATTTAATTTAACTTTATTTAATTTTTTTTAAATGTTTTAACCTTTAACTTTAATTTTTATTTCTTATACTTCTTTATTTTGCTTAGTTTCTTCTAATTTAACATAAACTTCGAAATTAACCCCGAAGTTTATTCTTTAAGGGGGGAGGTGTTATACCAGGGTTTTGTATGCTATAATGCTTAACCCTAAAACTGACGCTGCAGCGTCAGCATATTAGAGAAGTAATAATATAATAAGGCTTTCACTCGGTCAGTCGTCTTCTAATTCTCATTCAGTACGGGACTGCCAAAAGATATATTCTATTTCAATTATACTAATTCAATATCAATTAAATAAATTAATTTTAAATTTCAAAATCCCGTTATAACAACTCGCTAAAATCGGAACTTACGAAGGTGTTAAAATTTTTTTAAAACCATGTTACTCTGAATGTCTACATGTGATTAAAAATAAATGTTTTGACTTGTGGGCGGAACATTTTGATAAAAGGTCGAAAGATAAAGGCATCTGGTTTAGGACCATACAGTTTCAACCACTTACTATACCTTGGATCGACACCGTTTCACTGGGTAGAAAAGACATTGTGCCTACTCTACGTCTAAGATCTGGACACATTCCATTAAATAAATTGGGAGATTTTCCCACCATATGGCGAAACTCTGCAAAACAATTGTGTAAGATAGTTTACCAAGCTTGGATAGAACGACCATAAACTTATTACTAAGAAATGTATATACACCATTTGTGCACTAACAGAGCGACATAGTCGCTTTAGGGACAAAGCTCTTAAAATAATGAAAATATATATATGAATTTCAATTTTTCATTTTATTATTATATATTGTACACAACTAGGGGCCGTCCAGTGGTCGACACAATCAATCAATCAACCATGAAACCTTATACTATTACAAAGACACTTCGTATGTTAAAATTCGTCCATCAGCTGACGCTGTACGTTAAAAAGTTTTGACCCCACGTAATTTAATGTGTAGATAATCATCGTTGTCAATACCTAGGCTAGAATTAAGTAGACCCTGTTTAAGTCCAAGAAAAATGCTAGGAAGAAGAAATAATTAATCGTCGTTAATCACTTGTCGTTTTCAACGCAAATGATTTAGAATTCAATTCCGACCAGGTTAGACAATTTACATTGGACATACAGGCAGAATACATATTTGATTTGGTCTGAATATTGTTCCTGTGGGTCTATCCACTAGTCTATTTTCAACATTTGTAATAATAATAATACGTGAAGCGAAAACTTATGAATTTTTACAAAAAATCGGTAAGGGATAAAATTATAAAATTTGGTATAGTTGAACCGTAACTTAAAATGTTTCCGATTCTATTCATTGTTAATTATTAATTGTTTACGAAAAACAACTCATAATTGATTGATGAATTGGTTATTGGCAAAATAGCACGATTAACAATTAACTAACTGTTAGTTGTCAGTTTTTAAAACTACAATTGATCAATTGTTAGTCATTGAGATGTGAATTTACAATTAATCAATTGTTAATTGTTAATTTTTTCTACGATTAACATTTGCCCAACACTGCCCTACTATACATATAGAAGCGGTACAGCTACAAATGCGAATAAAATTGAGAGAGACAGTTATCTAATTCAAATTCGTATTTAAGATAAATTGTTCTGGCGTTTATCAGCGTCACAGTACTAAGTAAGCACTGGAAAATTCTAGAAAGACGGCTTAATAATTCTTAGAGTATAAAAGTACGGCTTACAGCGCTGGGGCATTATATTACAGGACGAAGTGGTTTATCGACGTTACTTAGTTGACAACGAGTACCTAACGTCTGCGGGAACATGGCCCATGAAAACAGAATAGACTGATGTTAGCCATAAAGCTGTTGTGGAAGGAAAGATTGGTATTAAGATTTAAGACTTTTACTCGAGATGATATAATGTACTTACAATTTTTCAGTCTAAGACGCGTAGTCTTAGTAGTTAGGAGTTTGTAGTTACATAAAATATTAACAATATTCATGTCTTATATAGGTTGTCTCAATAAGAGTACAGATTTTAATTTTAAAATATAAAAAAATATGATAAGAAAAATAAAAAAATACAATAAAAATATCACAACTCTATCATAAAATACTTATTTTTATTTTAAAATTAAAAAGTGCACTCTTACTGAGAAACCTTTTATTTTTGGATTGTTACACATCGAAATAGAATTATTTTAAGCGGATTTAAATCACGTAAGAAAATATTAATTGTTTTTATCATCCCGATAAACCACTCAGTCTACCCGTGACCACGAACGGTGCAAAGCGCTCAAAACGAAAATTTAAAATAGTTTATTTTTTATTTATATTATCTATTTTGATTTGTTTATTTTATTAGATGTAAAAGCTTATAAAAAGCAGTTCTTAGAAAAAAGGTAAATATACCAACAATAGTAATATGGATACGAGAGCGCCAGTTATGTACCAATAATAACTATAAATGCCAAAAATGAACGTCATTGGTACAGGGTCCTTATTCTCTATGCCAAATCAAAAAGTATTTCTATGTTGAGACACGTTATTGTCTTAAAACCGTATTCTCTATGATATTGTGAAATTGAAATGTCACATTACGTGGCGCGTTCCATGCTGTCAAATCAGTAACTAAGAATTTAATAAAAATTAAACCGGTAATCTTTTTTGAAAGATTGTTAACAGAAACGGATCGTGCCATCTCCATAAAGACAAGAATATCATTATGTATGCTATTCCTTACGTTTTCAAGACGTGTGCTTTAAAAATACCGTTTTAAGAAGACGTAACGTGCCATGGTATGATTGTTTGACAAGCACGATATGACGTCATCCGTTTTCGGCACGTTACGTATCGTGACATAGAGAATACGGGCACTAGTCTATCTACGTAAGAAAACGTCCAAATTATAATCCTTAGGTACTCCAAACTATAAAATGAGTATAAATTTTCAGAGAATTGCTTGTGCTGTGTGTACAGGGTTAAAATAATGTCTAACAATAAGATAAAAATAATGGAGTCAAACATTGTGACTGTTATATAGTAAAAAGTTTAAAAATAAACCGATACGATATTTGATTAACAACATCAGAAACTATCATTTCAACTAGTCTGAAAATATCTAAAATATTCGGTGACATTGTTTCACGTATTTTCACACTATAGATTTAAAAAGTGAATTAAAGATTCACGCTTTAAAAAAAGTTTAGCAATATGAAAATTTATTCCTTGCCATTTCTAAAAAATCAGACTATACATGAGAGTTGAAAAAAATTAATTAATTTTCATCGTTAGAAATACATACCTACTCATCTTTTTTCATTAGAGGTCAAAGTTAATTTTATCTCGTCATTGAAAAACACCGCTTCGCCTGTACGCTATCGGAGCGAGTGACATCACATGGAAACTTGATAAGTGGATCATGAACTATGACCTCTAAACTGTTACCGTCACAACTCTTTTGAATATCACAAGAACCTACCAGAAATTTAAAACCGAACGAATAAAAAAGAAAAAGCTTCTTAAAACAACATGCATACAAACAAATTGAAAGTTTTCGAGATGCAAAAAGTATTAATAACTTTATAGTGGCAAAATGTTTACCATTTTTACGTTGCGTGAAAGCGAGATCGTTGCGAGTAAAAAACATCACGGCACGAATCCGACTCATATTGTAGTCGGGCAAAAAACCGCTAAATAACTTATAATAACCGTTTAGAAAGTATTATTAACATTAGCGGGGTCAAGAGTTCGCGATCGTCGCGTCTCGGAGGCTGTGACGATTGCTCGTCCCGTGGATATAGATTCCGCACGCGAAATATCACTTGATTATAGAATTTACTAATGTTGTGCAACTATGGTAATCGTGAGCTTATTAATTTTACATTTTATTTCTTGATAATTTTACTCTTTTCCAAATTGCTAAGCTTATTATAATACTAATCGAAGCTTCTTCAGGCATCATGCTGTTAAATAATTCTCGACAATATAATTTATTATCTTACCATAAAGAAAACATAATTATATGTATTTTGTGTAACAAAACGGTTACAACATTAGCATATTCAAATATCAGTGTCTTTTGAATCATCGCATTGTTTTGCCAAAACCATTAATAGCGTTGCAAAACACGTATAGAAAGTCAGATCATTGTAAATCACGTCTAATGGATGAGGGGTACTCGTTCAATTTCGCCCATTACACAGAAATGGTCTATGTCGGTCATAATTTAAGATGCGATAAGCCAAATTCTGTTATGACCAGAGCGAACAATGGGTCGTGAAAGAAAAAAATGGCATGTAATTTCGTTTCGACATTCGGCCGCACTTCGATCACACCATGATTACAGAATGCTTGACTCCAACTGACCTGTAGGGCTATTCTGACCAAAAATCGAGACTTACCCAAGTGAATTTAGTCATTTCGCTCATTCGGTCTGGCAAATTTGAATTGTTAAAATCTTGCTACCGAATATCCAATGCATACATTTACGTCAAAAATGATAAATACTTTAATTATATCGCGTGGCGCTGCATGTACAAATGTAAAAATTCGCTTGAATGGGTCTCGAATTTTGGTTGGAATAGCCCTACTGTCCCGAGCTGTGGCAAAATATGAAATAACTGAAGATGTATTCGTAAGTCACGTTCCGCAAGATTAAAACTAAAACTTCGATGAAAGTGAATTACGAGCGAGTGAAAATACTTTAAAATTATCTAATCCGCTCGTCAAATGTTTTTGCGATAGAGATTATTACAACTGTTAGTGTTAAGTTGCTGTAACAATAGCTACTTTCATTAAGTGAATTTCATTTAGGTACATTTAACTATTAATTACATATGCATTCACATTTAGGTGTTAAATAGAATTGAAAGTATATTAGCGAATTTCGAGCCATCCGTATTGCCCGTCTTAAAATGTAGTGAAAATTATTTATGTTGTTTAACCATTAAAAATATGGAAATTAAGAACGATATATTACTTTTGAAACCAGTTCCTTTGATTACAGGTAAATATTTTGCGGAGCTTCAAATTTTAAAGGCAATTAAAAATTTATTGTATGTTACAAATCAGGTTTACAGATACCGCTTGCCGATATAAGCGAATTTAGATAGCTTTGAAATAAGAAAATAGATTATTCGGAGAATAGATTTTGCTTTGTGCTATTGTTTGCTTCTTTTCGAATTCACACAAAAACTACTAATCCGATTGACATCGAACTTTCACATCGCGACAGCTCAGAAATGTTCACAAACTAGGTATTTGGGGTACATTTTATTCAATAAACTAGTGAAAATATAAACCTTCTATAAATTTAGATGACAGATCATTTGATCAGAATGATGTTTATAAGAATTTTGTAATGATTCATAGAAAATTGCAATTCGGAACACACCGTTCCGACCTACAATCTAGCCAGACATCCCTAACTGACATTTTTGTACGGGTGCATTTAACAACGAACACAGAGCTAGAGCTAGAAGAAAAGCATACGATCTTTTAGTGTAAACGAAAAGTCATATTCAGCATTTACATCACACGAACAAAAAGGTAAGCAAGAATAAGAGCATTCTTTCGTGATCTTTTAGTAGAAACGTAACTGCGCGCTCTAGTGGCGTATACATCGAACGAGCGAGCATTCTTAGAAATTCTAAGAATGTTTTGTATCAGACGGAACAACCAAAGAATGCTATGCCTGTTTACACTAAAAAAATAATCGAATGGGACTAGAACGAACATTCGCTCGTTTGTTGTAAGACAAACTAGAAGACAAATTGTGCGCCTTGGCGTCATGCAAGGTGCCATCAAAAAAGATCAGCGTGTTACATTTTTTTTTTTTTTTTTTTAAATAAATAAATATTTCGTACGACCTGTTTTATGGATTTAATTTTAAATAATAAACATTGAAAAAATTTTTAAATAAACTTAGTGTCAAAAACCT
>DVXP01002749.1:0-12237 GCA_018235645.1 Junonia grisea | reverse complement strand
TTGAGCTGGGCATTCTCCCGCTCAAGCCTCTCCACATCGGCGCCTTTGGAGTGGCGCCGCAGGAGCTCAGCGACCGCCGCCTCCATATTATGCGTGGCCTCGCGAAGGGCGCAGACGATGCCTCCCTTTAATTTGCGGGAGCGGTCTGCGACCCTCTCGAGGTCCGCCAAACTTTTGGAGATGCAGGCGCCAAGCTCGTCTATAGGACGCGCCTGCATCTCCGCCCGTAGGACTTCGGGTCCAGGGAGGCTCCCCCCAACTCTCGCGGCAGCCGGAGCCGCGGAGGGGTCTGGGCGCTCATCCCCGGTCTCCCCATCTGAAGCCCTGTAGGCTCCAGCACAAGAGGAGAGGCTGACACTCGAACAGCTCATGTCCGAGTCGCAGCCACTCCCCTCCTCCTCACCGACACGTCCGGTTTCCGGATCTTTGATCCGGATTTTGATGGTGGGTCTGACTTTGCGTGGCCTGCCCCTCCCTGACCGTGCCTTGGGCACCTTCGGGGGCGGCAGGGCATCGCTGGCTGAGCCAGACCCGAGGGGATCGAGGTCCACCCTCTCTGCTCTTACGCACAGGCGTTTCCGGCCTTCGGGCCTCGCCTGTGCGTCTTCGGTCCTCGCAGTCATCGGGTCCAGACTGCGAGACCGGGTGGAGCCTCCTCGGCTCGTGACGCACTGGGGTAGTGCGTGCGGTTCGGCGTTTGAATCGCCGGGAGGGCTAGGTCTGGGGTCGACTTGATCGACGCCAGCCTGCCCTCCTTGTGTTTGGGGTGGATTCGTCATCCTCGAGATTTGTGGGACCCGCTCGACCTCAACCTGGAGTTTCCTCACAGGGAGAGAGCTGGGCAACACGGTTCTGGGGATGTCGACTATGCCAAGTGCGCTTTAGCCACCCGACCTGCCACTGCGTTACCGTGGTCAGGACGGGGCCCAGGGGACACGACGTGGACGTACGCACTTTGGGGGGGTACCCGCCACTTACGTAATGTTTCAGTTAGTAAACTTACTTTCAAAAAGGTTTATTAGAAAATTATTTATTCTAAACTAACAATTATTTTGTAGTCATTGTTTATCGCGTTGTAGACAAAAGATAAACCGAGTATTTTCTATAGCCGCACAAACGTACTAGAGAAATGGATAGACGTGTTAATCTCAGAGTGTCTGGAACATGTGACGGTATTATTTTTCTCGGCATCATATCGAGTAATTAATAACGTATTCGTTATGTTCTTATGACGTATTTTGTTATAATTCCGGCGTTTCATTAAGAGCTCGGTTACAATAATTATTTTTAGATACGGTTGCAGCAAGAAGCGAAAGAGCGAAGTCAATCCTATTAAGTAGTACTATTATTAAGTATTAACAAGTACATTTTATATGTAAATTATGTATTTTTACAATAATATTGTGGGTAAATTCAATTTTTAAATTTTCTATAAGTATACAAATTGTAATGCAGCTATTTATGGATTTATAGGGCGCATCATCCGAGGTTATATTATGTTTGTTTACTTAATTCAATAACCATTCTATTATACTACGACCTTATATTGATAGTAATATAATTTTATCAACTTTATGATACTTTATGTACTAAGAAGTTTATTTGAAAGTTGCTACATATTTTGGATACTAGTAATCTCTACAATGTTGCATAATACTACTTTGATATCTACGGCAAACAATTATTTACAATCCATAAGATATTTATTAACTTAAAAAAATATTTTAATTCATAATTTATTTTCTTTTACGATCTATCTCGCACACCCAGTTATCCGACATTATCAGACGAGTCAGATAATTCTCTAAACACATGCTAAGCCTATTATGGTCGTGCTATTGGTAACTTTAAATATAAATTTAACTTTTACTTTTACGTAATTATTATGCATAGAGTACACACTTATTTTAGTGGTAAAAAATATTATTATTTCGACTTTCTTTATATCATAAGTAATATTGTATTTACTTTATTACAAACAATACTATTAAAATACACTATTGTGAACACTTTATGACATTTATAAAATAAGTAATTATTATACCTTTTACATATTTTCAAAAAGACTGAAATAGCATTTAGTCTGGTTAAAATCTCACACAGCAACAACAATACTCTCATAACACTATTTTCCCTTCCTTCCTTCCTAAATCACATGTAGCATAAACTATTTGATAAAAAGGAGCATCCCATCCAATAGCTTACAACTTATCGAAATCATATTTCAGGAACGTGAGGACGATATAGCTTACTCTTTTCTAAAACACTCTCTTAAGCCTCGTTTACGATACCAAAATGTTTATCGTCTTATAGAATTGTAGAGAAACGATCCAACAAAGAAGAAAAAAATATTGGGACAGTAGATGCAGTACGTTTAAACAAAGCATAACCCTTTTTCTAAGGCATTGGCTATATCATATTGTCAGGAGCACGTGGCGACAAAAGACATCCCGGAAAATAAAAGTTTATTTTTGTAATATTTCTCAATGTTCCGTGTTATTCAAATACAAGTTTGAGGAAAAGATATGAATACAATAATGCTCTATTGTCTATTCTATATTCGATTATAATAAACATTTATTTTTATTTATTTTTATGACATCGTCACTTCATATTGCTACGAAAATCTTAAAAGTATAAATAAATACATATAATTATTATATTTATTGTGAGTTAACAGAACTTGTTCGATCGAAGAGTTCAATTATTCGCCGACCCACTGTAAATATCTAAGTGGATTAGTCGCATGTCAAGGTATGGTAGGTATTTTAGATACCGGGCACTCGTCTCCAGCACTAACGAAGAAGATGTTAGCGAAGCGAAGGCAGCCAACATTCGACGGTCGAGACGCCCCGGGCTCGTCCACTACGATCTCTAATGAGAGCGCTTTCATCGTTAAATAAATTGGATAAAGACATTCGTGATCTCTCAAGAACAACTTGAAGCCCTCCACTGTGACTAGCAATTAACTAAATTAAAAGATTGTCCGAGCACTCATAGAAACGTCTTTGAACATTTCAGGTATCATTCATGTGCCTTTTTTCGTATAACAACCTATTTAAACTATGTATACTTGACTGGGGAATTTTTAATTCCTACTTAATCATGTTAAGAAGCGTAAGGATCTTGTCCGACATTTTTACTGCTTTATCTCGAAATGAATGTTTTAGTAGATACTTAATCATGCCATGGCCTGGCCTCGACGGGAGATTTAACTTATTATGCGGATTCTGGAATACCGACAGTATCAATGCCAATAAATTACGAGTATTCGTAGCGGGATGATAAAATGAACCAATATTGAAACGTTTGTTTATCTCATCAATATACGATCTGACCGTCGCGGTCGTGTATTATTTTCTTTCTAAGACAAATACCTACGACCAGAAACAATAATAGCTGTAGTAAAATATGTACATTGCTTGGTCTTTATTTTTATTACGTAGAGACATTTATTTGGCTAGCCATGATATTAATGCAACATGTTTAAAAGTAATTCGCTTCAAAATTTACTATATTTCACAATATGTAAGTAATAACAAAATATTGAAGCAAAGCAATCAAATTAACTTAATTATAACTGTACCTATTTATCAATTGTCAAACAAAATATAAACAAATAAAACATAATATATTAGTATTTTTTCAATAAAGCCAAAGCCATGATTGAAATGTCCCTATGATAGGGCGACTTAACGCCGCGTGACACAAAGGAACGTTCCGATGTCAGTTGAGCCAAGACCTCAGTCGGATCATCGGATTAACTGCCTGTAACAGTATGTCAACCAGTCGACCAACAAAGATTTACGGCTTTGTTTTCATTCTTTAAAAGGATTTCTATTTATTTTCCCGCCTACAAAGAAACGACTACACTGTGTTTTATAAGATATAAAGGATAAAATCCTTCTAATTCCGAAGCAATTAGACAACTATGTTTCCATTTTTTAATTTTGTTGACAGTGAAATATCTTTTTTATTTATTGGCCTATTAAATGTATTGTTATGATTAGGTTTTACGCGAGTGTCAAGAGTACATCAGGATGGACTTATATTGGATCCGGCCAGCAGCATATCCACCGGCACGGCACTACGAGTGAAAGCCTTTAATCTCTGCATTGCGTCAGACCGAGCGGAATGAGGGTTATCGGTTTCCCTGATAAACACAAACGAATGAGTTCGGGTATACAGTCCAGCGAAATAATACCCATCCGCAGGATAAAAATTGATTGTCGCACCCAATCGAATAGGTGTTTTTCCGTTTTTATTGCTTAAAATCGAGCGATTCCCCAAAAATGAATAATCGCTTTCGATTTTCGTTATATATTGTTGCGGTGACAGAATTTATAGGCTATTAGCTGCGCATTAATTGGAGATCAAAATAATGCACAAAAATAATAGTTGACTTTTAACGTGATAAAAACTTTAACGTTTTTAGTTCGTTTCGTCTCGTATGAACGGCAAGAAATTCAGTTCAGTTTCGTGACAAGTGAAGGTGTTCTTGAACAGCTAGGATTACTGAAAAAAGAGCGCACTCACCTAACGTGGTCCTGACTAACGATGTATAAAATTTCCATTGTCATCAATCTCTGACACTACGCCGAGGATTCGCAAACTCCTCACTAATTGCAATTTGAACAAAAAACTAAAAAGCAAAGTCATCGCGCGCTGCAATTTTTACAGTCCGCTTTTTTAAAAAAGAGAGTGGCTGTTGTTAGTCTTAATAAGCAAAGTCAGCAAGCAAGGAGAAATGGAAAAGAATACGACTGACTTTTGTTGAAAATAATTTAATAATAAGCATGTAAAACCGATGTGAATACATAGAATGGTAATGTAAAAAAAATGGAGGCGAGTTTAAAAAGGGTGGCGCTTATCCGATATGTGGGCCGCAATACATTGCTGCCGCCATGCATATGGCAGTTAACAGCTCTTACACAATAGAGCGTGACATAAAGAGAAAATAGAATAAAAATGAAATTCTACGAACGAACGTTTTAATATATATTATGTATTTCACGTTAATATGATCTTGACTTTCAAATAGAAATGCTTTGAACGCAATACTAAAATATAATCACATTTTTTCACTGCGAAAAATAATAATGGCACAAGAATAAGGACTACTGTACAACTATAATTTTATTACCACAACTTAATGAGGTTTGCGGCTAACTTGTAGGAGAAAGACAGTAAAAGTGAACATTATACTTTTTCTGACGAAAAAATCGCACCTGATCCTACAAACAAGGATTCATCATGTAACACCGAGTCACGTAAATTGGCTAGGATATATACTAATCCCGAGATAAAACGGTTAAGCCTACGTCGTACCGTTTGGTGTGTAAACACCTTTAGGTATTTGTTCTAAGCGTCGCTGTTTGCTATCGCTTCTTAATTTGATATTCCTAATAATGATACAAACACTAATTAAGAAAATATTATGATTTGTTTTTTAAAAGGACGGAAAAGCCATTTTGGAATAAATACGCTTTAAAATTAAAATCGATACAAAAATAATAATATAAAATAACTTTCCTGAGGGCAAGCTAGTAGTAGAATATTTTTACCAAATTTTAAGTAAAGTACTAGTTTTACCGAGTAATAAGTAACGGCTGTTATGTAAAATGAATAATTTACACAATAATAACGAATATCTGCCCCAAGCGGGGATCGAACCTGCAAGCGCTGGCGTTAAAGGTACATTCGATAGATACCAATACAAAAAGCGATCTTCTTTATGACTAATAATAGTTTATAAACTTTCCTGGACAATCAAAACATATGAAGTAATAAAAGCTCGGAGAATTACTGTGCAAACTATTACGAAAATAAAACCTAAAAACATATGCTAAACACCGTCCAATGGCCGGAATACAGATCAGGATACCCGTCAATAAAGCTACTAGCAATAAATAAACGGATGAAATATTGCCGGTTAAGACCGAACGCAATTTGTAAGCGCACCTATCTAGCGCGTTCGAGATCATGGGTCTTCGGAAATTACCTACAACAGGTTCTCGCGTGATTTGTAGCGCCCCCGGGCGATTTTGAACCAGATGCCCTTTGTAGAAAACAACTCGTGTTTAAGTAAAATTATTCGCAGACATTGCGTACATGTATTGGGATATCATTTCGATTTTCCCGCTTATTCTTACAAAACAAAAGGGAAAACATCGTTCATGTTTTCCCTTTTGTTTTGTATTTTGGCGTGAACGGAACGAGCATCATGTTTCCTAATTGTTCTTGTAATACGTTATAATAAATGAAAATATGCTACAAAATATAATAAGACTAGCTCAACCTAAGTACACTTGTATTGATTTAATTTCTCCCAAATAAAACGGTCAAGTGTGTGTCGCACTACACGTAGATATATAATACACAGTGCGTAATGTGCGTACATTGTACGTACATTATCTACAGTTGCCTAAAGGAACACTAGTTTCAACACACTATATAGTTTAATATTTCAGAAGTGAAATGGTGCCGCATTTCACTTTAATAGTTTTACATACACATGCATTATTTGAATGAATTTTATTAACGATATTTTCAATGATACTATAAACTATGAAATAGAAATAGAAGAAAATATATACCTATTTTGAGTACAGGGGCGCTACCACAAAAAATAAATTTAAATATATGTAGATTACATTTTTTCAAAGATGTTATTGCACGACATTTTTGGCGAAATATACGTATAGTTTTTATATAGTATGTTAAATCACAGCTTTCTAGTACTAAAGACTTTTGAGCTAAGACGCGGAAAGACAGACAGATATTGGAAAATTATAACGGATTCGTATTAACTATGGAACAAAAAAAGATTTTTTTACATTTCTTATTTTATAATAATTGTATACAATTATTACGTACGTATCATTAATTAAACGCCGTTAGGCTTTGAGATACAAAGGTACTTACACAAATTGTTCGTTAAGATAAAGTAAAACGAACAATAAGTTAATAAGCAAATAATACATCATGTTTTCATTTCTTTTTTATCAAGGCTCTGATCTATTCTTAGTATGTCTCTGTTCATTAGCTTCAAGATTAATTCGTAGTTTTTGCAAAGTGTTGTATTTATAAATAGCACTTTTGAAATTATAATAATACCTAAATATAATTATACTTACATATGTAAAAGATTATACTCACATATTTACTACTCACTAGAGGCCTGTCTGTGGTCGGTTGTGTGTGCCAAGTGTGAGTTCATTCGAGTACTTTACGGTTGCGTTAGCGTTTTGCGAGTAAATTAGTATAAGAATCCACCAATCAGGCGCGCTTTTTTTCTTGAGCAATCGATAGCCATTGGTCGTTTACGTCGAATTATCAAATGCCCACTCACTTATTATGGTTCTATTTCTTGACGAGAGATGTCGCTGTTTCAATTCCATATAAATTTTCGTTTACTTTGTTTCCATCGAGACGTGAGAAAAACTCACAATTGACACACTGTCTGTCGTCGATATCGCCCATGAAACCTTTTTTAGTTAATCCATTCATTTTCTTCTATATTGTTTTAATTTTTGACTTCTGCCAATATTGTAACTGATAGTATAATAATAAAGATATCCATGTAGTAGTGCCGATGTGTGAAAAAGTTCTCTTAAAAATATATACAATGTTTCGTTTCACGTACTGATTTGTTAATTGAATTACAAACTTCAAACTTCTGAGTCAAAGAAATTCACAAAAATCTTAGTTTTATTCAAAGGCTTCTGCCATTCTATAATAGATAAGAACATTGTTGTTCTCCGGATATAGCTCATTTCCATGACCTAAATATAGGGCATCTTATTTGTAAATTTGTGTTTTTACTATAGCTTCTGCAGAATTTCATGGCAATCGTTTCAGTTGGTAGTTACGGCTTAACAAGTTAAAACAAAGAAATTCACTTTCGCGTGAATAACGAAAATCAAAGTGCTCGTATATTTATGTAGTAAGTATATCTTCTTCGTAACTAGGGTCTACTTTATTCTAGCCTAGGTATTGACAGGTTACTGATTTTTATGCAGAGCGATTGCCGTCTAACCTCCGCAACCCATAGGGCAAGCCAGTTACCTTTTAGACTAGAATATTTACCTACAAAGAGTAACGATCACCACAGCGGTCGTCGTATTTAGTAAGTATACATTTAAGTTAAAAGAAAAAAAATACCACAAATTTATTTACTACATGTATGTAGATTACCTTTAAAATGGACATGAATTACTCAATATTAAATTCCATGATGTCACCAAAATATCAATTTACCGCTATTCATTACTTAAAATGTAAATCATATTTGCAGTTGATAATTTTGTTTACATAGGTTAATTAAAAAAAAGAATTTTATTTTAAAACAACGTTAAATGTAAACTACTTACGTTAACATAATTATGCTCACTGATTTTATTCTTTACTTTAAAAGTTACTATACAACATACTACCTATGTTTTACTTTTAAAGCTGTGCTTTTTTCTACAGAAATTTTCTCGGCTTTTTTTATTTCCCAAGTTTTTTGTTTACGAAATCTGCGTCTACTTACTGTTGTTTTTATCCGTCGTAATCCGTCCTCCACCTAAACATCGTTCATTCGGCACCTATCGCAGTATTAAGATAAGAAAAGGGATGTCGTAAAGTTGAAAACAAGCTTTTTATTCCGTGTATGCCAACGGGCTTTTCAACTTTACTTAGGGTCCTGAAGTAGCTAAAATAGGTTCAAGATTTTGGTAATACGAAGAGATCTGGTCTCTTGTTATATGTAATACTTAAAATAGTATTCTCAAAACAGTAACAAAGTAAGGTCGAATATGAAGAAATATTATTTACAGCATAAACACGCAAGATATGTTTTAAGTTAAAACCTTTTTACTTTTCCTTCATCGTTAATTGGTCTGTTTATGAAAGTTAATTTAAAAAACTTTAACGGTTTTTAGGAAATTTTACAGGAAAAAAATCCTCTATACGGGCTGCAAGCTAAATTTTACTTTTATTTTCTGCCCCACAGGGCCCAAGGGTCAAAAATAATGTTGAAGTTTTAATGGAGAAATTCTTCAACTTTGCTGGTTTTTACTTTAAATCATATTAAAATTTGCTTTGACTTAATACTGAAAATATAAGCGTATGGTGGGTAAAATTATTCTTAATAATATACAAAAAATAATTTACCAATATTTCTTAGACATTATATAGGAAGTATTAAAAAGAACTTCTGTTTTGCAATACTGAAAAAATCGAACTACATTTTCTAAGCTACTAGTCCTAATGCGCCGGTTGTAGTGTGCGCATGAGCACACAAGTCGATTTAAGCCGATCGAAATTTATTTACCGTGAAATTTCGAATTACGTGTTTACCGAGGATATAAATTCTGTGATTTTTATCTGTTTCTTCATGACCCCTCACGTACACTAGATATCAGGTTTGAAACAAAACGATCGTAAATTTAGAGACGCGCAATTTTCGCAAGTTATGCGAAACCTTAACCGTCAGTAATTTCTGATAGGAAAATGGAATTGTACGCGGAATAATATAAATTACATCGACCTTTCGTGCAGGCCCCGTGCTAAATTTATGTTCAAATCTTGCGGATTCAGACGACCACATATGGAATCACGAAACTTGTGCAAAAATATTTGATCGATTAATTTAACGACTAATTTTATTGGTTTAAAGTAAGCGTTCAGTATTCATGCGTACAATATTACAAATAGGACGGTTTTGCAATAAGTACAATAAGGTAAAGGTAAGATAAATCCTTTTACAAGGGATTTAGAAAAATGGTATCAAATTCCGTGATATTAAAAAAAACAGCTGAATCTATTAATTAATAAGTTTATTTTATTCTAGAAAGATTTTATTTATTTATTTAACTTAGTGTAATTTTTCGAAATCCCTCCCTCCCTCGGAATCAGGTAGGTACCCTAATTAGGGTTATTATTGTATTTTATTTATAACTCAATTTACATTTCATTTTCTGTACTATAATAATTTCCTATGAAGGATCTATTGCTAAAATTGTGATTAAATTTTTCATTTCAATTAAAAATATATTTCTAACCTTTTAGTAGCAGCTTCGTTGTGGCTATGACTAAAATATTTTAGTCCTTGGGATGGGTTTGAAATTCTGATATTTCTATTAGAACATAACGAACAAGTAGTGGAGAGTAAGTCAGCTACACCACCGACCGCAAGCTGCGGCGTTCCTCATCAATATTGCGCGCACGTTCCAAAACTTTCTGCCACAATTACCTGGGAGCTCAAGTGTCGGAAAATATATTGGTTTTGTTCCTCTCATCTCCGACCATCCAAAGATTCGAATTCCTAACGAATTAAATATAATAAACTTTAAATATAACCTCAGCGTCAATCCTTAACGACCTCATTAACCAAATGATATAGTCGCTCCGATTGCACGCTTCGTTATCGATGGATTTTTTGTTTTCTTCGTTATTATTTCATTTTATTGTATAACGTTTTACAAGAAATTTTTATAACCAAATAACAAAACAATATGTAAACAAAGATGGATAACTTTATGTTTAGGGATATTAGTTAGTGATATTATAAAGAGTAAAGGTTTGATTTTTTGATTGTTTGAATTAAATAGGCACCAAATTATTTGACGGATTTGAAGAACTATTTCACCTTTGGGAAGCTACACTGTTCCTTTCTGTGCTGTTCCTGTTTCAATGAACATAAGCTATATTGATATTTTAAAAAAGTTAGGTATACCGAGGCGGTCTGCTATTTAATAATAAATGACAAATTTAAATAAACACAACTACCAGATATTAAAAAACAACTTTCAATTTTAATTAAATTAGGCGTAAGTATTATAAGGGTCAAAAGTTCGTCGCAACGTTTGCGTGTAACACCGGTCTAATCCCTCATGAATTGACTACCGTATTGGCTAGCCGCTTAGGTACATGCGAAGTAAGAACTACATCCAACAGAGTTAATTAATAATAACCGGGGAGGTCCAACAGTCGGGAGCGAGCTGAAAGAAAAATATCGTAGCGTTGGTTAGTTAGTGGAAAGGAGCGGTACTGTGTGGCCAGAAATAATAAGCCACAGCCCGCCTTAGTGATTTATTGTTTTGGCTTTGCGAAACCTCACTCGGCGGCTTGATAAAAAATGATCGCGCTTATTAACACCACCGCCGAATCCGACTTTATTACGCCCCGCCAATTCCTATGACAATCTTTCATTTATATCCTCCCTAGGATCCGATTCGTAAAACGTATAAAATCCATTTAATTACATTTCATGATTTCAGAGGGAATTATTATGAGAAAATTATCTCACATTTTTATAAGAAAATATTTATTACCCGCTGCAAATAAATCAAAAAGTTATTTACTCTTTCCTTGTTCTGAACTGTAATGAGACTTACGTATAAAGCAAGTATAACGTTGTAAACGTAATAACAAAATATAATTTACTATGCGGAGCGCAATGATTTAGAAACTTCGGATTTTATTGTGGAAAGCGAAATTCTTTGCGGTAGGCGTTAGAACGGGGTTACCTCCGGAAAGTTTTCAAATATTACCTCCATTATTTCATGAGATGACAGAGGTTGGGCACATATTAGCAAAGTTTGGAAATGGCCGTTTAATGTCACCTCGATTCATTTTTGGAGACTCACACTAAATGGTATTTTATATGATCACCCATCGACATTTGAGAGTTTAATGAGGTCGGACAAAATACAACAAATAAACGTAAAAGGTATATTTTATATCACAATATGAATGTATTCTAGGAAGGACGGTAGGATTTTGAAACAAGTATATGTTCACATGTCTGATTTTGTATGTACATAAATCGTACGAAATTATATCGATATTGGCTAATTGGAGCTGCGCTGATATTTGCAGGTTCGATTCTAATAGAAGTACCCCTTATTAAATATGAAATGTAGCTGGAGTTGTTAGTGATAATGAGGCATTTTCCCTTATAAATTCGCTTATGAATTTGTGAAATTATGTAGATACCATTGGATCGTTCAATAAAGGCGATATTAAGAGTAATAATAACACGAGTGTAAATTTGAAAAATTGATCAAACCGCCGGCTATACCGATTCAATACGATATGAGGACCTTAAATTCTTGGAAAATATTTTTTTATAAATTATATCTAATAATACACACACAGACACATACACCCACACCCACACACACACACACACACACACACACACACACACACACACACACACACACACACACACACACACACACACACACA
>DVXP01002748.1:0-12239 GCA_018235645.1 Junonia grisea | reverse complement strand
AGACGACATATTTGATATATAAATTAAAACCTTTGAATACATTTTTTAAACAATTGTTGGTTAGGCTGTTGTTGCCCTTGTTGCCTCATAAATAATAAATAGATACATATCTAAAAGAAATAGTCATAAAAATATTAAAAAAAAATAAATTATAATTTTTCAGGTAATCGGCAACACATCAACAGCGAGAGAATTATGTTTCACGGCTAGAAAACTGCAGGCGAAAGAGGCTTTGGAGCTCGGTCTGGTTAGCAAAGTGTATCCGGATATTGACAGGTTAGCTTTAATTAATTTTTTGGAAATAAATTACTTAATGCGATTTAATGTCGGTCGCGGGTTCCATCCCCGCTCATAACAGACACCTGTATTGGCCATATGGATGTCTTTTGTGGTCTGGGTCTTTGTGTTTGTGTTGATCTTACTGGGGGGGGGGGGGCGTTGAGTGTGAGGTATTTATTTAAAAAAAGGAGGGTTTGATATATTATATTATTTGGAACAAATGGAAAAATAATTAGTTTTAAAAGTACACTATCTAGTTTCGTCAATAAAAAATTGCAATATTGCGATTTATTATTGACTTTCAACATTATCTAAATATTTTATAACCTTTTTTCGATTTATAAGGAATAAATTGAAATACGTATGTCCACACAGGACTAAAATATTGTATGCGTATTTATATCTTAGTCCTGCGTGCATACATAGAAAAATTAAAATTAAGGCTTTCTTATAAACCGCCTCCTTCTCTTAGCAGAATTTATAAAAAAATGGTTAAATAACGTTTGAATACATAGATCGTGTACCAGTCACAAACATAAACTTGAAATGAGATCCAAGTTCAGCAATTAATAATACTACGTTTTCACTAACAAAAGAATCGAGATTTATATGGGTGCCAAGTTTACTTGAAACTTTTATCATTTTCTTGGTTATATTTTAGGATATTAGTGTACCTTCTATCTGTACCAAACTATATTGATATATTTTGTTTTATTTTTTTTTTTGTTACATAAAAATAGCAAATTGCCTTAAGTTTTATTTTTATACTTTCAGTGCTATTCAGCAAGTATTGGAAATAGCTGAAAATATCGCACGCAAGAGTCCAGTCGCCGTGCAAATGACGAAGAAATCATTAGTTTATTCGCAGAGTAGACCTACACAGGATGGACTTGATCATATTGTAAGTAAATTATTATTAACTAGCAGATCGTCCCGGCCTCGCACGGGTATTATTTACTCTTTTGAAAGTTTAATATAGCCTATTTTCACCGGAGATACTGTAGCTTCCCAACAGTGAAAGAATTTTTCAAATCGGTAAAGTAGTTTCAGCGCCTATGCAATTAAAACAAACAAATCATTTCTCTATGTAATATTAGTATAGATTACGTCGATAACTACAAGTATAGCTATATGTTTTTGACATTGTCAATTTTCAAATTATTATTTATTGAAGGGACTTTGATAAAATATGTATGGGGGCCAATTGTAAGACATATACTGTGAAACTGAAATAATAGTCATGAAAGTCGGGTTATTTTGAAGATATGGAATGGAACTGTATATTTAAATACACCTTAATTGATCATCTTCTTTCTTTGAAGTTAGTTAAAATATAATTCTTATTTACGTACTACTATCCACCAACCCGCAGTGGAGCAGCGTGGTGGATTAAGCTCCATACCTTCTCCTTCTCTCTACCTAATAGGAGAAGAGGCCTATGCCCAGCAGTGGGATATGTACAGGCTGTGTTACGTTGTTACGTTTTTACGTACTAGTACAATAAATACAAAAGTCTGTCTGTTTGATATGATTAACGCCTAAACAGCTGGAGCAATTTTGTAGAATTGTTGTTATAGGTCCTAAATTCTACAATTCTACAAACGACTAGGAGTAGTGTAATAGGTAAAAATAACTAAATTAAATATTCACCCTGACTCTGAAACTCAATAAAGCGTAAATAAATGGTAATTTATAAACAACTTTTCTTTATAGTTAGTAATAAAAAAAAATTAAAAAGTAGAATGTCAAATCAATATGTATTGTTTTAAATTATTATTGTTACCTTTGTCACTTGTGATATGATTTTAATTATAAAGGATTGATTTTCAAATCGGTACTATAGAATTATTGACATTGAAGAGATCTACGATTTTTTTCATAATACATTTTTTTAAATAATTATTTTTTTAATCGGTGTATAATTACATAAAATATTTAATGTTGTGGTATTAATTAGATAACTTTTAATTCAATAATTAAGTTCATTTTTTTTCTTTTTTCAGAACTTGGCCAATCAACTAATGCTGCAAAGTGAAGATTTACGAAAAGCAGCCATGGCACAAGCTACCAAGACTGAAACTGAATTTGAGAATTTGTGAACGAAAAAAAAATGTATAATAAAAATGTAAAAAAAATCTAAATCAATATTTTTATAGTTAAATTATTACAAAAACGTTTATGTATTATAAGATTTTTAATATTTTTTTAATCTATAGATTATTCAAAAAAATTGTACACTAAAATTTTAATATTTTTTTTATAATAGTATTTATTATTTTATAATAAGAGTAATTTGTAATATATTTATCAAACATTAAGTATCAACAAGTATTCTAAAAACATTTTATACAAAAATCAAATATACATTAAAACAACACGAAATATTTTATTTCTCGAACCTTTGTAAGGCATTACACGAAGTTAGAACGTGACGTCACTCTATGACGTCACTGTACCTATTAACTAGGTAAAATCAGGTAACCTACTTTATAAAGGCTTGCATTTACGTTATACGAATGACCTGCCCAAATATAGACCATCTATAAATAGAATCGTAGGTCCCGAGCCAACTGAATGGTGCAAGCGTCTTGCAAATAGGGCACTGCAATGATTTGACCTATTTATTTTTCAATGGTCCGATGCATGAACGGGAACGGTACCCATAGCGAAATTTCATTCAGTAACAGCCGAACTCGAGGCCGAGGTGACCTAGATAACGTTTTTCGCTCGTTACCGGCGCGTTTCATACATTCCGGCCCTCTGTGTTATGTAAAACTAGTATCCCATGCCAAAAAACTGAATCGAAAAATATTTATTCGAACTTAGCTATACGTCGCATGCAATTCATTAAGAACTCTCGGTGCAGTGCAGTTTCTATGGAAAACGTCAAATCGTTCGAATTTACCGCGTAAAATTATTCTGCCTACATTGCGCAAACGTGATTGGTTATAATTTACATACTGCGCTGTGATTGGTGGATATTGGTGTAGCGATATAACGGGCCAATAGCGTAGCGAGTTCCGCAGACACCGCACGACCTCCGCGCCACCTGTCGCTCGCTCACGCTGCGTTCATTGAATAAACCCGGACTGTTTTATTGACGCAAGCGTACTGAGGCCCAACAAAGGGCCGAATTAAAGACGGTTTTTAAGTGAATCTGATGTATTTACGTCTTAAAAATGGTGAAATCTGTGAAGTGGCGTTTGGAAGTTAGAGTATTTGCAATTTCAAATCATGACCGAGGCATCTGAAAAGTAAGTGGCCCTGTAACACAATTTTCGGAGTACGTGTTTCGTCCTGCTCTAGCTAGGTAGGGCCCTACCCCGGCCATTTTCCGAGCTCGGTGTATGTGTTATAGTGTTTTTAGTGGTTAAAATGACTTAGCTTAGAAGATTTAAGCTTAGGTGCGGTCTAAAATTGATTTACAAGCTAGCATGTATGGAATCCTCGATGTGCGACCGCCGCCCTTAGGTCACCCCGTGTGGTGTATAACTATAATCAATGACTTGACGTTCATTCACAATAAAGTACATAACTCCTTTCGGGGTCATTTGAAGCTAGCTCGAACGGAGCTGTTTCACTCAATGAATTACATAGCGGATTCACTAAGCTGTATATTTACGTGCTGTGTTCTGTGAATTGAAAAAAAAAATGAATGAACTGGCTGCGTTTTGTGTCTACGGTACTGAAGGGACGAGTGGAATATCGATGTTCTTTTTTTAAAAGAGTGTTTTTTTTTTAATTGCGAAATAATACGATTTAACACAATTAAATTTTTATATTGCCATATAACATTTTCTCTACATTTTTAAACAATTGAATTTCCAATATAATTTTTACTATTTTAAATAATCAATAATCTTATAATTAACACGAAAGATTAAAAATAAAAAGAACAATCATCTCTTTTGTATCAATTATAGAGAAGCACAAAGATTTTTGGTACCTCAAGCAATAAAAAGCAAAAAAATGCATTTGAATATAATATACAATTACTCAAGAAGTGTTAATGAGTGTGTGACTGTGGCAATGAGGCAGCCTCATACAAGGCCTCATTGGTTAATGGCTTGGACATAAAATAAGTCATTAAAACCATACATGCAACCTAAGTTTAACATAAGGATGTCGGGCAGGTATGTTTTATATTAATTTAGTGCATTATTCTATAGATAAAGTAAAAACTATGTAATATGATTTTTTTTGGTCTAAATTTTATGTAAAATACGTACTGTATTGACTTTTATAAATTCTAACTGTATTAAGGCTTTGCTCAAAATAAGGAAAATTTACTATAGAGATGATTTTTAAAGGCTTAATTTCAATACTTATTCAGATTTATTTTAAATTATAATATTGTTTTAAGCCAACTTTTTGGTCATTATTTAATGCTTACAACCCACACATTGGGTTTTATAAGAATTTATTTGTGTGCCTACAACCCAGCATGTGAGATGTGTCTATAGGTAGCTATAGATTGGATATTTCTCTGCCCAAGACATTAATGTAGACTGCAAATCAAAATATGATACAGGGTTACTTTTAACCACTTGTTATGAGTTGGTCACTGATTATTACACCATGAACATTTGTAGCCCCATAGGAACCACAAATGTGTCTGATTTACAAAAAAAAAAGATTAATTTCATTTTTGACCACCTAGTAGGGGGTAAAAAATGAAATAAGGAAAGAATTGTAAAGTTCATTTAAGTTTGCAATTTTCTCTAACACAATAAGAAATGCATTTATATCAGCTATATACCAAATTTCTGCTAGCCAGTTTTTTCATGCTACCCTATTCAAGCCGGCTCATATACAAACTGTATTCAGTAGACTCCAGGACATTTAAGACATTTGAAATCTACTACTATATACACATATAAAATACTCTTTACCTGAATTAACAGTATAGGCATAGTTGTGGCTTAATAGTGAGGGGTTCAAGCCTCTTTAATGTCCTGAATCCTTGAAGTGTGCAACAGTGTTTAGCTATTATATCTCAACGATGACAAAATCTATCCTTAACCAAGATTTGAGCTGAGTTAAACCAATATCCTTAGCTCACCAACCGCTTGTTTGCAAGAACAGTATCTCAACTAAAAATGAGTGATTTTAAAAATTTTAATCAAGCAAACAAAAGAAGTAGCAATTTGTCAAGCTCCTTACTATAGATCCTAGACTCTGCTCTGATGTTACCAATTTAGATGAATCTGTATGAGATGTAGGAGATGTCATCAGTCAGTTCATTTTTATTGAGTTTTATCATTTTCGGGTATAACTACGTCCATCTTAACTTTAACATTATTAATTAATTTCGGTAATATTTAAAGGGGAATAAATCATGAACCCCTGCTGTTTCTTGCTTTGCTTCTAGCGATGTCCCGCTGCTGGGCGAAGGCCTGCCCTCGAAGTTTCCACGATTCGAGATCATGAGCCAAACTAAACATCTTTTGTTTCCGCTTAATCTTTTGCTTCCTTGAATGAGGTTCATACATATTATTTAGCGATTGATTTATGTCTTCAAATGACGTCCTTCAAGTCTTTTCCATGAACACTGTATCACAAAGGTTCCTAGAGTGCGTTTTTCCAAACTAAACTGTTGCACCCACAATGCGATGGCCAGAATTCCTAGACACCAACAAACGTAAGCCGTATTAAACACGTAAAATTGAATTGGCAGTATCTCAAGTACCACATAAGCTTTAGCTTCCGTCTTCCGTCTTCGCTTAAGCTTTAGGATGACGTTTGTCATTTTCTGCTCGGTTCCACTAACTTTTAACTTTCCACTAACCTTTTGCATAGTAACAGCATAGCGCAGTTTTCTACAAAGCATGTTTCGAAATTATATACTCAAAAATTAGACAATCCCCGCACTTTGACAAACCACAATCCTAGGAAACAAAACATATCGCAAAGAACCGCGATTCTCATGCACATTTGTTAAACACCATATGTCATAAGTTTGAGGACCTGTAACTATCGACCCACAGAAACTAGCGTGCACGATCTCAAGTATATTATTATTTTTTAATTATGACAATACCTGACAAAGGATCAGACGGGTCACCAGATGTTATGTGATCACCACCCATAAACATTTACAATACTAGAGGAGCCACAAATTTCATTCCCAGCTTTATTAGGGAAGATATGTAGCAAGTTAGAGAAGTACTGGGATTTGGTCTTCATCCGTACGAAACGCTATATTAACTACTTCGCCCCAATCTTCTGTGAGAGTGTACACCAGTCAAGCCAGGGTCCATATTCTCTAAGTCACGATACGTAACGTGCCCAAAACGGATGAAGTTATATCGTGCTTGTAAAACAATCTTACCGTGACACGTGACGCCTTCTTAAAACGGTATTTTATAAGCAAACGTCTTGAAAACGTATTCTTAAATATTCTTTAATAGTCTTTTTGGAGATGGCATGATCTGTTTCTATTAACAATCTTTCAAAAAATGTTACCGGTTTATTTTTTATTAATTTCTTAATTACTTATTTGACAGCATGGAACGCGCCACGTAACGTGACATTTCAATTTCACAATTTCATAGAGACGGTTTTAAAACGATAACGTGTTTCAACATAGAAATACGTTTTGATTTGGCATAGAGAATAAGGGCCCAGTAATGTTTGTATTGTTATATCCTAGAATGCTTGATAATGAATTTAATTACATAAGGGACGTGACAGCATAGATCCCAGGTCGACAGGTCATTAAAAATGTACGGCACCTGCGGCTAATGCTTATTATAATGCTAATGTCTATTAGCCAAACCACACTATCATGTTGCTTTCGTAATATGTTTACAATACATTATGTATAATTCAATGGCGTTTGAGAATCTGACATATTTATTCTCCAATTAACTTGTTTATTTTTGGAAAACTTTGTTGCGTAATTTCTACTAATAAGAGTCTGTAAAATGAGATTCAGCTTTTTCTGTTTCAGATTATTCAGCAAAACGAAAAGAGCGTAGTAGCGAGTAATGTTTACTTTAATCTCAGTGTACACTTAATCACAAAATTATACCGACGAATCCCTGAAGCTGAAACTTACGAAAATATAGCATTTAAGCGGTTTTCCTACGACATTCATTCTGTGCAGCGTACCGCGTGATAATGACGGAGGACCAAAACCTCAAAGCGTTCCGGCGATCAGGACGGACTCCAATGCTTCGGAAGGACCCTCTTTTGGATGAACGACGATGCTGAATCTTTTATTAGTTTCGTGAATGGACGGCCAGTTGACATAACCGTCGTCGACATCTGTTGTGATATTACGCCATCTTACCCAGGGCGTTCGCTCATTCAATTGATTCGGGACCGATTCCACTATTTTTGTACACGTGGAATATGGAGGGATTGAAATAGACGTAATACGTGTCGGGAGGGGAAGACAACTGCTGAGCTAGCGAATATGAATGTATTGTGCGTCATCGGAAAAGTTGTAGAATACGCCTTTATTCGGAAATTGAATAACGGGGGACGGGCATGGGGTTTTTTATACATGTTGCTCCTTTGAAGCCTTGATTAAAATACAAATACGGTTATATTTGAAAATAGTCTATGTTATTTAGTTCAAACGACCAAAGTCAAACCAACAGCCAATATCGATACATTATATACTTATATAAAAATATATATTTTTATTTTTTTTATATGATTTTTTAATTTTCGGCCTAAACTTGTGCTCTTGAGTTAAAAAACGAAACAACTTTTATACCAACGCTGACAATTCACTTAAGGTCAATTATTATTAAGTACTCATATTTATACATGTACTTCTTGCTATTGATGTCATCATATTATTAATATTAAAATCGATTGATTTCCATTTGCTGAAAAAAATGTATTACTTGTAGGTCGAGATTCACAATAGGATTTTGTTTGCATATTTCCTAAGGCGAACGAGACTACTTATAAAATCAAGTATTGGTATATTTTTTTCAAATCAACTCCAACGGCGAGCGGAGGTTATTTGTAAAAACATCTTTTCATGAACCTTTTTCTGGCTGTTAAACGTTTAGCTTTGTCGCAGCGTTCTGTAAATGGGAAATTTCTGGAAAATATGGCATGATTATCGTCTGTTGGAATTTACAAAAGGGCTTTTTTATTTGAAAATGCTCAAATGGTTTAAAAGTTGGACGAAATGAGCTCATAAAACATAATAAACATCTACGAGGTTTAAGAGCGCTGTTATATATTAAGTTGTTCTTTTATTTTGTTTGTGACATTCATTTCAGTGATATAATTAGTTAAATGATACTTTTAGCGGTCTGTTAAAACTCTTCTTTACAAACGTTAAATAATTTTTATTATACGTTAAAATTATAAGTTTAAGCTTTTAAAACGTATATATTAATAAAATTTTGCTGATGAATTAATTTCTGGCGCCCAACGTGGGACGCAAAATTGTTAACAAATTTTTTCATGATATAAAATGAAAATCATAGTATATGTACGAAATGTTGAAACATATTAAAACCCGCAGTGATTAAATCGTAATTATGCACATATATTATAATTGCTAAGCGGGAATTGATTGACCGTCCAACCCTTAAAATTAAACGTGTCCCTTCCAGGCCCAGCAGTTGGGAACTTTACAGTTTCACTCCCTGAGGTCTAATTAGAATAAAAGAGTGTTAAAGTTGCGTCTAACTGACGGGTACATTTTGAGTTCCATTGGGACCACCTTTCCGTTTGTGACGGCATGAATATTTTATGCCGCGTAATATGAAAGCCTTATGGTAAGCCGCGAGCATGTCTCAGTTGCATTTAAAGGACCTAAGTCGGAATTTTACAAACTTTTCTAATTAGGCAGAATGATAGTTACTCGTTAAATAGATTAAAATAATTTTGAAGTTGTAAGTCCAAAAATCTGAATTATTTAATTTCTTCGTTCATTGGTCCCATGAGAGGGTTGGTGCATTTTTCTTGCAAAGAATCGGAATTGCAATAAAATTGAAAGGGGAAAGCTAGCATTCTTCCTACTATTACATGAGGTGATTTCTACAGAAATAAGTTTTGAATTGTAAACTATTTCTTGAGTTTCTCTTGTATAATAAGGACAAATTAATTAATTAAATGACAGTAACTTAAAAAGTTAAGAATAGAGAGTAGATAAATAATGTAGCGTATTTAAGCTTGCAATTTTCTCAGTTATAAAAGCACAAAAGAGTTATGCAATTACTTTATAGAGAGGGTGATTAACGCTAAATTAAGAGGACAAAATAAGGAAAAAAACAGAGGAACGGAGGAAAATCTGTCACGGCGTCATTGAACGCCGGCCACGGATTATTTTTATTCCCCGGCTAAGATTTATTCGCCTTAGATTAGCATTCCTCTTATTTATGCTAATGTAATTTTAATGGCACCGACTTTTTTGGCTAATTTCATTTCGCGAAAAACTCGCCGGATTTCGTCTTAAATCTCGGCTTATTAAGACGACTCCGGTGACGATTCTGCTTAAATAAAATTTGAGTTATCAGTTTGGTTGGGAATTAATTACTTTTTTAATTGCGTCTTGTCTAAGACTGGATAAAGTTTGTTAATTAGGCTGAGTGAAGAATACCGCCGCCTGTAGTCAGGAATAAGAATGACTGTTTAAAATTATCCTTTGTTAATAGTCGTCACTTTTAGTTGTTTGAATTTTAATTATGAAATAGCAGTAATTTGTTTTATTACGATGTGTACAATGAAAGGAAAATTATTCTGTTAAATGTTAAATAAGTTTTGATTTCTCTTTGTAATAAAGAGCTACATGATTAGAGTGATAACTTGGCAATGTTTTAAATTTATTTGTATTAAAATCAAATATTATAGTCATTAATGCGATGTATTTAAGCATTACAAATGTCCAGAATTTTATGTTGACCGAGGACAATCAAAAATATTAATCCTTATATTTAACGTCTATGATACTATGCGAATTTATAGTGCAACAAAGACAAAAAAACAATATAATATCTTCTCAATATATTATTTTAAATTAATTTCATAATTATAACTGTAAAAATGCATTCAACCCAAACCGTCGAGACTTTAAAACTTTCTAACAAAATCCTACGTTTTTCCACACAATAGTGGCAACATCGGTTTTGTACACACTGTTTACGTGAGAACCGGTCATAGTCTGTCGGATCTCGTTCGATTCCCTACTAAACATTGTACGTAAGTCAACACATCGGAGTCACGAAGCCTTTATAGAGTAGGGTTACCATCTAAATAAAAAAACCAGGATTTGAATTTGAAAATCCAAAGCAATTGATACAAAAACCAAGACTCACGTTAGTGAAGGCATGTTTGTCCTTTCTCAGGCTAGATCATATGATAAAAACTAGGACGCACCTTAAATTTGCTACCCTAAAAATCAGGATATGTCCTGGGAAACCAAAATGGTTGTTAACCCTATTATGGGGGAATTTAAAAGAATTTCTCTTCACAACCACAACACTAACAAACACTGCAATGCCTTCAGGCCGCGTCGTGTAATTGTCTTTGAATCCGCTACTATTTGTTACATTTTCTATGACATCTTACATTTCATTAGTTCATATTTATTGCACATATATGTCATTAAAATAAAATTTAGATTGATTTTATTTAGCGTAGTCATTTTATGTGTATCGATTAGCTTTTTTATAGCTTGAAAAACTATCAAAAAGCTATTAAAAAGCAAGCAGGTGAAATGTTTACGTCGGTGCTAAATAATTTTTATTAATTGGCACTAACTTCAATATGTTGTAGAAGAATGAGTTATCTATGACTTTTTAGTTCACTTTTGAAGTCGGTTTATTTTTTTGTAAAAAGTTATTTATTTTACACTTTTTCGTTGCAACTGATAATTAATATAAAATCCATAACAGAATTTACACGTCTGTGCTGATTATCCATAAATAATTCCATTATGTGGCTTCCAACACCAAATATAAGTCAATACCCGTTATATATACCTAAGCTACAAAGTCCTATTGTCAACTGCTCATGACCAATAAGAAATTATTGTTTTTCCCGAGGCAGGGCTGTTAATCGTTGATGAGTTCTCCTGGTGCTCCATCATCAGCTAGACTTCATCATACGCATGTTGATTAACATCAATTGCTTAGCGACTATCTTAAGGTAATAGAACCAAAACCGTAAAATAGTTACTTATTAATAAGTTCTGATTACCATTTGTGGTCTTCGTCATCAGTTCCACTTCATCAAATGTTACTTTTCATGAGCAAATGACTAAGGTACTTTGAAAAAAATCGAAATCACTATAGGTGTGGCTATAAAATTTGAGGAGTTCCCTCGATTTCTCCAGGATCCCTTCATCAGACCCTGGACTGGTAAAAATGGGACCACCTCAAAAGTGAACTCTGTTCAACAAAAAAAAAAAAAAATTTGAAATCCGTCTATAATAATTGATGAAAATATCGGTGAACATACATTGAAAAAAATATTATACCTACAAACAAATTGAGAACCTCCTCCTTTTTTGGAGTCGGTTAAAAACTATGAGTATTCTCTTGTTCAATTATCAAGTAAACTGTGTAAGACACATATCGCATTATTGTGTTGTCAGAGCCACGATGCCTGTATAGAGCAATTCGAATTGACAGGAATTCTCGTTAGACAACCACCGACGCTATGTATCGTAGTGATGTCACATGTCTTGGCAAAAGGTTCTTTTATTACAAAGTATTTAGTTCAAACGAAATTCAATATTTTGGAAACGTTTGAACGCTTTTTTTAAGGTTCTAATTACTTAAGAAAAGCCCAGATGGCCTAGTGATGCGAACACGTGGATCTTAACCAAAGGTCGCGGGATCAAACCCTGGCTAGCACCGCTGGATTTTCAAGTGCTAGTGTTAAATCCATCTCGAGCTCGGCGGTGAGACATCGTGAGGAAACCTGCATGTGCCGGAAAAAATTCTGACACATGTATATCCACCAATCCGCAGTGGAGCAGCGTG
>DVXP01002747.1:0-12242 GCA_018235645.1 Junonia grisea | reverse complement strand
AAACTTTCAAGATGTCGAATAACATTAGCGCACAATTATTTTTGTTATCAAGCGGACCAACAGGCTTACAATATAAAAAATCTCGACAGAACGACAAAAATCATATCGACTTACACAAAAACCGTTCGTGTGTGAATGTGGGAAACGACGCAACAGCTATAAATTATATTTCGTATGTAGATACAGTTTTGTCGTTAGCTTTACCTGATATTATCACTAAGTATTATAATTTTAATAAATCGTTATTAATATAGAAAATGAAATAACTGTGTAAGGTAACATTTAGTTTGCTTTAATATGACGTTGCAGATTACCAAAACATAAAGGTGTTCATTTCGTCTGAATACTTTCTCTATGTGTAGGATACTTCACCTATAAGTAAATTGTTGCTATAGTTTCCTAAAAATTAAGAGAAGTATTATAATATAAGGACGAACACATTAATTTAGTGAGGAATATGTATTTAACTTTGTTAACAGCTGCTAACATTGGAAGAGAGAATAATATCATATATAGAAACCAACCAGAAATTTTGAATAATTAATAATAAGATTCCGGTTAAAGTTAGGTTGTTGCTCAGGTATCAATATCTGGGATTAAGGCTAATTTACTTAAGAAAATTAATTTTCTCATGGTCACCCTGCAAAGATTTCCGATTCCGACCGATTTCCTTTCATAATTTCTATCTCCCAAACAAGAATATACAACATTATATTTTGATTCACTTTATTAAGATCTCGTATAATATTAGCGCACAATTATTTTTGTTATCAAGCTGATCAACAGGTTTACAATATAAAAAATCTCGACAGAACAACAAAAATCACATCGACCTACACAAGAACCGTTTTACCTATAACACTGAAGACAACGATATTCAGACATTCAGACTTATTGTCATCATCTAATTAACATTATAACATCGAGAATTCAAAAATCTTAAAGGCCATTCACGTTGCGACTGTCGCCTCAGACAGTCTTACGCGCTTTGATTACTGGAACTGTATTTACACTTAGATGAAATCTTTAAAAAGATGAATATGCATTTCGTTTGGAAAGTCACATGTTAATTAAAATAAATAAATAAAATTATTTCCCATTCAAGTACATACATATGTCGCTAAGTATATAAAGCAACAATTGACTGACCTTAACAATGTGATAAATACTTAACTTTCTGTCACTAATTTTGCAGTTCATTCAATAACAACGCATCTCTCAATTATTTTGTGTGTAAATCGATAAAGTGCTTAGAAATTTGCAATAATTAGAAAAGTCACAACTGCGTTACTGGCTAAAAATAGATTAAAGGAGATAATAGAGAAAACGTGCTAAAGGCTTTGCGACAGTTGTAACGTGAATGGGCCACTTTATTCAATATGTATGAATGAACTAACATCGATAATATTTGTTTCTATAAATACATCACTACATAAAAATTTTGGACGAAGTTAAATAGATAACTGGACTTAGTCCAAAGTACAGGAAATTATATTTGTTATAATAATGAATCTGTCCCTGTCACACTTAAGGCAAGAAAGATAGGGAATTATGCACAAGAAACAATGATATATCGATATGAGTAAACATTTAAAAACAAGTACATATAAAACAATAGAAACTGGATAAGACAAAATCTATACAGAGTTTATAATTAAAAAAAATAACCACTTACAATAGAAATATTAATTTACCTAATTATAAATTACAAACATCTACATATACTTATAAATTCGAAACCTACAAATTGACTCGTACTAAACATAAGCCTTACAATGAAATTAACTAAATTAACCATTCCTAAGTAAAGATCCACAAAACGGCAAAAAATATATATAAATTGAGGAATGCATGATATTTTTATTTGTGAGAGATCGACCGAAACCACGACAGAGGTAAAATGTATACAGATAAATATTATAATAAATATACATACATATACATCATCAATCATCTTAGAATTTCACTTAGAAATCTAACGGAGTAATTAAAATGAAATTGAGGTAATACCCTAATTTCCACGCCCTATATCATAAAAACGGTTCGACGTATTCAAAAAGGTTTCAGGCGAAATTTGTAGAGAATTTTATCCTCTACAACTTTCATAATAGGTATATGTAGAATAGAAGGTAAGGGAAACGAAGTATAAAATATTTTTAATAACAATTGTGAGTTGTGCGAATTATTCCGGTAGATTCCCAGCCGAAGTCTATTTTTGACTTAGAGCATATTCCCACTTGTTGTGTGTTGGATCCGGTTTTTTATCAGATGTCGGCGTTTTTATACAAATCTACGTTTTTTAATCGGACGATAAGTGTGAATAGCTTCATGTAAAGTGTTCTGCCACTGGAACATCCGATTAAAATCCTAATCCGACACACAAGTGTGAATGAACTCTTAGATGACTGTGATGACTTATATTATGTTGTAAATAAATATACATACAAAGCTCATAAGACAGAAGAAGGTCCCTTAGAGTTTTCATATCACGAGTAAGTAAAATTTCTGTTTCTAATTAATTTGTACAAATTGCAAACTATGATCCTGAATTATGGTCCGAATTTTAAGTCAGATTATCGACAACGCACGTCTATCCTACTCATAAATTGTTATAAGATTAACTTATTTTATAACAACATTTTCTAGGCAACATCTCCATAAAATAAGGTAAATGAATCAATCTATTTTGACCACGTTTACATTCCATACAAATTAAATCGAAACAGAGTAAAAATAAATAGAAACATTAATATTACCAAGTACTATGCTTGTATATATTTCCGCTAATGGACAAAGAGTTTCAAAAAGACTTTCCTAGACACCTAGAACTCCAAACGAGCGACCCTGTATCCGCCTCTACCAAAATAGTTTACTACCTGGGTCTTTATTCTCTATGCCAATCAAATCGTATTTCGATGTCAAGACATGTTGTTGACTTAAAACTTTAAAAACCGAATTCTATATGACAATGTAATATAAAAATGCCACATTACTTGGCGCGTTAGGTGCTATCAAGCAAGTGATAAAGAAATTAATCAAATATAACCGGTAACTTTTTTAAAAGACCGTTATATTAACGGATCGTATTCTCTCCAAAACGTCAATAATAGAATTGACTATGCCATTCTTCACGTTTTCAAGGTGTGACTTAAAGAATACCATTTTAAGAAAACGCAACGTGCCAACGTAAGACTGTTTAACGTGGCACGCGTAACGTGTTTTTAACATTACGTATCGTGACATAGAGAATAAGGGCCCCGGAGTTATCTTAATAAATGCCCCTCGATACTAAAGTTATCGGTGGGATGAATTGAACGATTTGCTTAAAATTTTATTTAACACTTCATAGGGTCAACTCTCAAACAGAGCTAGCCTTAAGAATGAAGAAAATGAGGGTAGTTTCGTAATTATCGCTAAACCGGGTTGGGCGTTTTGGAGTACTCTTAGAATATTTTGCAAGATTGTGATCGCGATGAGTCGATGAATCAGTGCTAGGCATTAACATACCAGGCACCAAATGAGCACAGAGTTCTTTGCTAGCAAATTAGCAACCAAATAATGAATTGCTCACTTTAATTTGTCATACTGCATTCAGACCAAGTTTGAGTTTGCATACAGTGAAAACACAGTACGGAAATGCCTTAGTAGAGCTCAAACAGTTTTGTTTAAAGGCTCCATTATATATTAACCAATCACCTTTTAAATTAAATGTCCAAATGTGTCTTTAACAAGGAGAAACAAGTAGCCAAAAGCCGCGACTTTTTCCAGATTTTTTTCACCATATATTAAAATCTGTCTAAAGTATCGTTCAGAAACGTTAAAGCCAGCTCTGATCATGAACTTTAAAACTACCTTAGACGTAACACCGACAACACATAACATAATAAGCTGTAACTAATAATATCAATGCCGATTAAATTATTGGCTTCTTCCTTCACATGAAGCATTTGGAGTACGATATCGCGTTGGTGAGAATGCTGGATGAGGATTCCTCTTTTACTCCAACTGGAATGTAAAAAATGATTTAATTTAATAGACTTAATTTATTTTTACTAACTTAAAAAGGACGGAAGATCAATATCCCAAGTAAGATTTAAAAATTAACTGTTAAAAGGGAACTTTGTTTTTAAAAGCTTTATTTGAGTTAGATAAAATAAAAATACTTTTAATTAAATCGAACAATCAATTTAGTGGTACGTACATATAGCACAAATTAAATTTTATAAAGGCTTTCATAAAAGAGTACAGGTTAACAGATTATGGATTGGCGTTGTTTCATTTTTCGTATTGACCTTTCATGTAATATCCATATTATGGTAATAGTGAAAGTATAACTAGTTTACCGTTTTGGATAATCCGCCATGATAAATTTAAAGTTTATTTTTCGAGTTCTACTCAGTAAGTCCTTTTACTTGATACCTATATTGCGGTACTGGCGAAAAAAAGATACATAGGTACTAGTTCACCATCTTGGGTAATCCGCCATATTGGATTTAAAATGACGTCACATAACTAGCCGTGCATTGATATCTAAATTAAACGTGTAAACAAAATTACAGCTCAAGCAGTTGAAGATAATTGATTGAAAATTAGGTTGCATAATTCCACCCGGACAACCTTACATAAAGGAGATGTTTAAAAAATGTATGGGACCTAGGCCTGGTTAAATAAGGTCATCGGCACAGGCAAGGGGAGCAAAAATCCGAGTGCTCTTCGAGTTTCTCCATGCTAGTTATGGCACTACCTGTTGTTAGTTACAATTATGTAGAATTAGAGATATTCCAGAAGGGAATAATAAAACAACCACTGTTAATTTATACATGTCTCTATTCCAGTTCTCCCTACAATATTATATCCCTCTATCGCTATGTCATCTGTCTTGACATAAAAAACCGTCACTAGGCAACCACCCAATCATGTATTCCAAATAATTCCTCTAACAGTATTCAGGTTAACTCTATCATCAATAAAATCAATACCTTCAGGCCAAAAAGTAAATCGGCCAGCTGCGTCTGAAGAAGTGACGGCATCATGGCGCCGAGGAGAAAAACTACTCGTGGAGACGTAACCAGTGCCATTAGGACTTGGCGAACCTCCTGAAAAATATTGGTATTTTTTATTAATGACGGGTTGTTACAGTAAAATGTTGGTGATTATAGAGAGAATCATTTTAGATGAATTATATCAATACACGCAATTTAAAACCGTTCAAATAGTTTTATTTCAATGGGTAATCATGAAAATCTAAGACAATATTATAATTCTAGATGTTGCTTAATTTTATTGGATAATAATACGCATAAAATAGGGAACCGAGATGGCCTAGTGGTGCGAACACGTGGATCTATACCAAAGGTCGCAGGTTCAAACCCTGGGTAGCACCGCTGGATTTTCAAGTGCTAAAGTGTTTAAATTCATCTCGAGCTCGACGGTGAAGGAAAACATCGTGACGAAACTTGCATGTGCCGGAAGAAATTTTGACACATGTATATCCACCAATCTCCATAACCTTCTCCCTAATAGGAGAAGAGGCCTATGCCCAGCAGTGGGATATGTACAGCTCGTGTTACGTTTTTACGTTTTACGCATAAAATATACTCATGAGTATCTGAAACATTGATAGATATCTTTCAAATGTTATCATGAATTCTATAAGATCCAGTGATTTCTCGTAGGTCCTGGTTTACTACAAACGTACAAAATACGCTCGTTTTGTTTATTTTGTCTATCATATTAATATAAGTATTTGATTACGATATTTCAAGTTCTGTCGCGTTCTGTATTATAAAAAAATCATCGAATTCCAAAAAGCAATTGCAATATGTTCAAGAGCTTGTAAATGTGATCAGCGCACTCTAGCGGAATTTTCGTCGGTTACAAACATATTAGGTTCATATCGAAGTTCTACTAAACATGGGTCATGAAAAATTTATGAAGCTATGTCGTTGCGGATAGATGGCATTAGTAACTAACATTCACAACTGTTGTGAAAGTGTGAAATTAGAAAATGACCCTTCATATCAGGAATAACATTTTTTGTATAAAATATATTTTTTCTTTACAACAATTTTAATTATTTATTGTATTGATAGAACAATATAAAGGTTAATTGTAGTGACGAAAAGGTTTTCATATTTTAATTTCAATTTATTTCCACTTTTATGTTGTATAAACAATTTATGTATAAACTATTTTAGTAACTTTTGCTTCTTCTTCTTCTTCTAAGATAGAAAATTCATTCCATGTTCAAAAAGTAAACGTAATTTCGAAAGATGATTCAGAAATATATACAGACCCGGGCCAGGTCTTTGTACACTATATAAAAAAATATTGCGTAGAAATTTTTAAGCTAAAACTTTTCTACAAAAATATATAGAGTTCCTGTGCAAATTACAATATACAATTGCCGGATGACAATGGCGAATTGTCTGTTGTGATATGTTACAACTTACATATGTGTCTTTCTCTATGTGCAAATTATTCAGTGAAATCAAAAAAACGATTTTCCTTAATAACTGCTTTTTTATTTAAATGATCCTGTATAATGTACAAAAACGTGGCCCAAAATGAAAAATCTCTTTAAAATATTTTTTATTAAAATTTCACCTACCTTCAGGCCAGAAAGAGAAGCGGGATACAGCGTCCGATGACGTCACGATGTCATGGTGACGATTTGGTGAGAAGCCTCCCGTGGCGGCGTAGCCTGACCCGGGGCTGGAAGATCCATCTGTAATGAGAAGGGTATTTTTAAATAATACGAAGGAATGTTTGTGAATGACAAACGCTCTGGTGTAGTGTTGCTGAATGTGCCATTAACACCGAGGGTCGCGGGTTCGACTCCCGCTCGGGGCGGATGTTTGTATTTATATAAATTTCGTTTCTAGGTCTGGTCCTTGTGGGTTTCCCCACCGTACCGTACCCTCCGAAAGCACGTAAAGCCGTCGGTCCTGGTTGTTATCAAAACACTAGATAACGATCAAATTCAAATTCAAATTCAAAATCATTTTATTCAAAATAGAAATATAAAATTTACTTTTTGAACGTCAAATAAATCTACTACGGTTTCGGAAAAGTTAAGCATCAGACCTGAGAAGAAACCGCGAAAGAAACTCAGCGGGACTTTTTTTTTTGTCGATATTTCTTCAACAAAGTCGTTACTCATAGTAGGTAATATTCTAATTATGGTTACTGGCTTGCCCTCTGGGTTGCGGAGGTCAGACGGCAATCGCTCGTAAAAATCAGTAACCTGTCAAAACTTAGGCTAGAATAAAGCAGACCAGAAAAATGCTAGGAAGAAGAAGACGAAGGAATGTTTGTTGATTCGAAAATAGCTAAGGTACGGGCACCTATTACAGGCGGATCCGCAGCATATCGAAAAATGACACCTTATTCCTTAATCAATAAATTCATAGTTTTTTTTATTTTAAAAAGGTTAACATAATAAATAAATGCCACTTTTCTAGAATAAAATAAATATATGAATTCATAGATTTAGCCGTTTTATTAAATACTCGGAATTGGGTGTCATTTTACGAATTAGGTGCCCTTAAGTTTTTTTTGTATGTAAACTGGCGTATAACTACAAATCCATATAACGGAGATTTTTAGAATAAAAGTACTACGGATCATAATCGTGATCGTTAAATCCGGCTTATAATAGAGTACTCTAGCTAGAAATAACAAACTAGAAAAAGGGATTGATATTAAAAATGCAATATTTTGTTTTGTTTTTTTTTTTTGTTTTTTTTTTATGATATAGGGCGGCTAACGAGCTGACAGATCACCCTATGGTAAATGAATGCTGTCGCCGATGGACACTTGCAACACAAAAGGAGCTACAAAACGCATTGCCGGCCTTTTAGGGGCTATATACCGCCTAAAAGGGTAATGGATGGGGAATGGATGGGGAATGGGTGAGGAATTAATGGGGAAGGGCTGGGGAATTGGTCCTCCGGTGTCTACGCAAGCGTCATTTTACGCCGGTTTTCTGTGAGGCCGTGGTATCACTCCGGTCAAACCGGCCCATTCGTGCAAATGAATGGGTCTCCCACGGTAATAAATTTCTATTCGGTACTTTAGATTTTACAGAAAAAGGTGTTTTCAATTTTAAACATTCATTCATTGCACTTGAACAGTTTTAAGTTTTAACGATTGTTAATCGAAAATATTGTTATTGGAACTATAAGAAGACCTGTACGTTAACTGGTCTGTTTTGCAAAGCGATTTTCTCAGAAACATTTTGTGGATAATTGTAATACGACATCTAATATAGGTACATATAAAAAAACTCTTGCACAATGTTTGTGGTCAATATTGTTATAAATAATTATTTATAATTATACTATAAATGTGATTATAGTGGGTAGTTTCTGAAGTACAATTCATAACGTGAGGGTGACTTTTCTTTCTTTTTCGGTTTTCGTTTTCTTAATACCAGGTCAGAATTTAAAAAGCGGTAGATATATTAATTATATCTTAGCTACTTCAGTTAAGATCTCTTATTAAAAAGAGAAGTTGCTATGAAGTCTTATAATATTTTCCCAAATATCATTTTTAATTTACTAAAAAAGTAGAGCTAACTTAAAAGCATCGGAAGAATTTACTAGAGATATTTGGAAAGGAAATAATTTGTTGTAGGTTTTATTTTCTTACCTAATGGTACGTTTATTGTGTTGTAACTGTTCATGGCCATCGGCTGCATCGTCTGGAGCGGGCTTTGTAGCTGAAACAAGAAGAAAATATATATGTTACGTTCAAAAATCGAAAACATAATCGAATCGAAAAAGATCGTAAAATACCCACAGAAATTCGTGCCATGGCTTTAATAAGAACGTACACGACGCGATGTGGCAATTCCAAAATACCAAATAGCGAAATTCGTGTCGTGGCGTGTTTCAAGTGGACAGGTATTATATCGGATTGGGTATGAGCATTGAATTGTTTCCTTATAAACACCACATTTGGAAAGTCTGTGGCTTTGCGGGATGAACAGTAACAGTACAGGCAGCCATGCTTTCGTTAAATCGAAATTTAATAATAAGTGCGAAAATAGTATGAATACCAATTAACTAAACAACAATGTTAGATAGAACATTAGTTGAAATATTTACAATTGAAGTGAATACTATCGAAAGGCATTGTTTATTACGTCAAAAGTTAATATCAACATTTAACTATACTGAAGTACACTGAAAATTTCGATTGCACATTTCATAACAGTCAATTGTATCAAATATGACGTCATTCACGCCGAGACAGTCGCGAACCTGATTTCGAGGATTGAAAGAATATTTGTAACAAATTATTTTTTACTTTAATTAAATTATAGATTATAGTTATATAGATTTGGGCCACATTTGGGCTACTTATGTGCATATATTATACATTTAAATACAGTGACTGATACAATATCTCTGAAAACATATACCTAGAATCTCGAAATGCTAGCTTCCACCATGAAATTGATAAAAATAGGGTACGTGTGCAGAAAATGCGTAAGCCAAACCTAATAAATATGATCCTTTTCTTCTATCTAATACTTAATTTACTAATATTTTACAAATAGTGACTATTGTCTCATAATGGAAACGTAAGATATCATTATCCGTTATGATCAATAACAAGTATTTAATTGTAAGCCCAACCGTTGAAGCAAAATCTCCTGAATATCTATGGTTGCGACTTGCGACAGATGTGCTACAAACGTCACGTGAATGGTCGCTTTAATTATACTATGTTTACGTTATATTTTCAAGTCCACTGAAGTCTCTATTGGGTGAACTGCGCACGTGTCATAATTGACATTTCCATTAAAAAATTTCATGAACGTTAAAACTTGAAAAAAAAAGTAAGAAGATGACTTTTTGCTTTCATGTTCATAAAATATTAAAATAATATTATGTTAATGGTTCCGAGAGTTTTATGTACAGTTTTGTAGCATAATTTTTTATTAAAATATTATATATTATGTAATAAGTTTTATGGAAGACATACAAACATATACATATAATTTCTCTTCTTCTTGCCCTGGTCGCAGGATACAGATTTTTATGTCTATACATATTCTATTAAACGTAACACAGCCTGTACATATCCCACTGCTGGGCATAGGCCTCTTCTCCTAATAGGGTATGGAGCTTAATCCACCACGCGGCTCCACTGCGGATTGGTGGATACACATGTGTCAGAATTTCTTCCAGCAGGTTTCCTCACGATGTTTTCCTTCACCGCCGAGCTCGATATGAGTTTAAACACAAATTTAGCACTTGAAAATCCAGCGGTGCTAGCCAGAGTTTGATACCGCAACCATTGGTTAAGATCCACGTGTTCGCACCACTAGGCCATCTCGATTCTAAGATATTCTATATTCTGCCCAAAAAAAAACTGTTTCTTAGCCTTAAATATGCAAAAAAAATCTTAAATATTTTAAAGTATTACAAAATTAACAGCAACTAGGCTTCACTTCAAACTTATTTGCGGTCAAACATTACGAAATACTTTTCGATACTTAACAACTTTTATTTAGAAGTAATTAAAACATATCTGTCACGGGCGTGTCGGGCCATACGCTTGTAGGGTTCCGTAGTTGTCATAATATGCGATAAAATATCGTTCTTAAGATTAGCTTGTTACTACAACCAACATAAGTTAGTAATTTTCAATGCTTCCACGATCTTTTAATTTTTCATTTAACTTCTTATTCTTTTTCTTCCTAACATTTTCCCTAACTTAACCAGGGTCTGCTTTATTCTAGCCTAGGTATTGACAGGTTACTGATTTTTATGTAGAGCGGTTGCCGTCTGACCCCCGCAACCCAGACGGCAAGCCAGTAACCATTTACACTAGTGTTTATCTACTATGAGCAACTATTATTATTAGTATATTGTTATCAGGTGATTGTGATAACAACCGGGACCGATGGCTTTACATACTCCAAGCACATCGAGACCTATAACGACCAGATTTAAGAGCAAATATTTGTACAAATACAATCATCCGCCCCAAGTGGAAATCGAACCCGCGACCATCTGCGTATCATAGCATATTCACCAGCAACGGGGCGATCTTAGCGTTTTACTTTTGTCTTGTAATAAAAGTGGCAAAGTCGTACAAAAAAAAACTAGTAGGCATAATAGATTCATATCATTTCCAATATATTCAATTCTAAGCTGTAATCTAATACTAAATGCGAACGATGCAGCTTTAAGAATTCGTCGCAACAGTCATTGTGCCAATTTGCAAGCACTAGGATTTTATGGCGTGTTGATACGCAAATAAAATTTTAATCTCGTTTTGATTACAGCCATAAAAATAATAAGCGTTTGATATTTGATATCGCACGGTTTACGATTAAAGGTGCCATTCACGTTGCGACTGTCTTTACAGCTGTGTGATTTTCTGTCGTATTGTGAATGCGCTTACAGAAAATGCAGAATTATGTACTTTTTTAAATTGTATTATTACAGTCTTATTTGACACTATGTCCATGTGATTGTTAGAATGTGAATAACCCATTAAATTAATGTTACTCTTCTTTGTACAGTATGGCACGGTTTTCTAGAAAACGGTTTTTATACAAACAAACCAACAAAACGGTTATTATAAATTGCAAAAGTTTTGATTTTTATTTGAAATTGAATCCCTCAATATTTACTCTTTTTGAGCGTCTACCCTCTGCCCAAAAAACGAAGTACGAGGTTAAACGGATTTTACTCCGTTTTACCCCCAAGGTGGTAAAAAGTTTGTATGTAGAAAATGCGGGAACAAGGCTACCGAAGATTGCTAGTTAACTGATTTAGGATGAGAAGATTTAATAACTGAAATTTATTTTTTATTATAATTATACGGGGGTTTTATCAATACTGAGACCAAACCCCCAAAAAATAAAAATATTTGTTTAGTGTATTAGTAATCTTCATATAAATATTTTCCTACATATACCTAAGTCATATTTAGAGGTAAATAGTTATTTCTCATTTTTTTAATTGTTTTGATTTGTGTGGGAGCAATCCTCGTTCTGAGTGCCTTTATTTGAAATATTTTTCCTTTTCTATGTATATACAGACTAGCTGCTGCATACGACATCGTTCACGTCAAACAATTTTAGAGTTTTTTATTTATTTATTTCTTATAACCCTAACTATGTTACAGTAAAAATCCTATTAAAATCTGTTCAGCCGTTCCGGAGCAAAGGGTTCGTTCAAGTATTACGTAACGCAGTTTGGGGGGAGGGGAGGGTCTTG
>DVXP01002746.1:0-12244 GCA_018235645.1 Junonia grisea | reverse complement strand
CCTGTCGGGGAAGAGCTCCGCCCTGAAGGCGGCCAGCTTCTCCTCTATGAGGGCTCCGATGTGCTCCATGAGCCCGGTAATTCTGGACTTAACAGAAAAATCATACAATTACATGGGCTATTACGTGATTTAACGAAGGGACAACGTTATTGTGCATCTGTGGGTTTTATTAAAGTGGGGAGCTGTCTAGTGGATATTAGTGATATTAGTGTGTGGGTAGGGGTTGTGAACCCTTTTGCAAGATAATTTCATTGAAAACCTAAGAAATTGTAATAAAACTTAGTTTTAGCCTACTTACTTGAGCTCTTACATAGGCTGGCTTGACTAGATAGATAGAGTACCGATATTTATACAGGCATGTATAGTACTGATTGTCATAGATATGTTATGTACGTAAGTTAAAGCCGGATGACCAAACAAGAGACAAAGGAAAGGTATGGAATACATTTTTTTTGGCACCCTTCTTTAATTTTTATCTTAAAGCTACAGGAAATATTCAGTATTGAACTGTATATAAAATCAGACTCTATGCAACATATACGAGTTAGAGTGTAAAAGAGAGAAATTCCTATTCCACTTTATCGTTCGGTCCTTTTTAACCCGACAACACTTCTGTGGCTCCTGTGGTGTTGTTTATTTCCATGAGCGGCAATTATCACTCTACATTAGGTCACCCGCATGCACGTTTGGCCGTTATGTTTGTATAAAAAAAGGAAATAAAAAATTAATGTAAAAAGAAAATGGCTACAAGTTTAAGCCACTTTTGTGACAGACTCGACTGGTATCTACCCCTAGCATCTTAGTTATAAAACGGTTGATCGACTTCAAACGGGTTTTTTAGTATGTGACTTGGGTTATTCGGGATGAGTTTGAGTAATGGTTGACGATAATCTGATTAACTGCTTTGAAAACCGTGAATTTTCCATATCACTCTAGGCTATGTATAGGGCTAAATTTGCTGAATATGTTATTCTTCATTTATTATACGAATATATTTTGGTTACCTGTTTATTTCTATAAGAATAAAACATGGTGGACCATACTGACTATATCGTTTTAATTTAATATTATTTGAAAATTACATTTCATAACGATGTCGCATGCACTTGTGGATCTATTCTCGAATAAATATTCAAATGAAAATACAAAAAGGTTTGCAACCTCTGCATAGGGAATTACAATACCCGTGATATCAGCATTTCTATTCTAGTATTGGCATTCATTCATCTGGAGTCAAATAAGCGGAAGCTATAAGTTTTCTGAAGGACAACTTTGATTCCAGTTTAATATCTCTATTATTGTCGAATAAGCTGTAATATTAAAATATAAAACCTAGTTTTTAATAGCAGCGAGTTTTTATATTAAAGTATTGTACTTTTTATGACTTCTAATCAAAACTCTGGTAGTAATATTGGAATATGACAAGAAATGTTAGATTTCTTATTGAGAAACTGTTATTTTTTAAGAAGTGACTTTAGGTATTATAAATATCTGCTGCAATCATAACTGCAACTAAATAAATAGTTTTTGTGTTCTATAAACATATACTACCAAATATAGAATGACAACATACGTTACACGGTTTGAAAAAAAAAAAGATTTATCTTATATTAAATATACTTATTAATAGATACATACACACATCACGCCCAAATCTATAAAATTGACTTACAAAAGGATACATGCATAATATATCCACTTAAATCTGAACACGAATTTTTTGCCACGTTGTAGGACCCTCGTTCTACATTGCCGAACATTATATCGCGTGAATTAATGAAGACAATAAAAAGGGTTCAGTCTCTCAAGTAAGCGTGTAATATTTTCATTTCGGCTCTCGAAATCGCTAAACGAACTGTGAAATATGTCTATCGGAACCCTTGTATTAGCATAATCTCAGGGATGGAATAGAGATTTCCTATACATACGGTTTTTTGAATATAAACGACGTTTCGTGTTTTACCCAAGTGTGGTTGGCGAAGCCGACAGGAAAGTATTTGTTGTTAATATTTTTGTACTTATATTACATGTGAAGGGTACAGGGAATGTCCAAAAAAGTAAATCCTGAGAAAAATGCAATTGTAAGTTCAAAAATGATACCATTTGTATGAGGATTGTAAACTTAAGACATATCAAAAATCCTGTCCTTATAAATAAAAGTCCTATACATATAGATGTGAAAATTTTAAAAATATAAAAATTGTGACAATCCCTGTTCTTGCGTGTACCCTTCATATGTTTATGTAAAATTTGAGATAAGAACGAAAGATTTGAATGAATTAGCTATAGATTCCTCAATATTATTCGTGAGACATAAACGAATACTATCGTATTAAGGTGAATTAATTTAGCCTTAATTCACCTTAAAGTAACTACTATGATATAAGAGTTTAAATTTTATGAAAAAATATATGATTCGAGAATTGTAACATATTGTAAAACGTAACACAGCCTGTACGTATCCCACTGCTGGGCATAGGCCTTTTCTCCTATTAGGGTGAAGGTATGGAGCTTAATTCACCACGCTGCTCCACTGCGGATTGGAATAAATTGTACCTGCTTCAAAAATAGATTAATTAGGTATAATGCGTTATAACGCATTTTGCAAGAGGCAAAATATCATGAGAAAAGATAGATATAAATAATATAAGAGACAAATAAATAAAACTTTTATATGTCCATGTTCTCTTTCCTTACTTCTGAGGGGATTAGCATTTATAAGGCAGACGATCAATTTAAGATCAGTCAATGACCTCAGCCTAGATTGTAAAAATATCGAAATGTGGCGGATTCGTTCAAAAATTCATCTCACTTCGCGAAAGTTTTGATCTTGATAATAATATTTAACTTCAAGTAACAATTTAGATAAACTCGCTTGAACTTTCCATCGTAATCAAATCTGTCTGTCCGTTGAAAAACTTCTGCGGGAAGCGAAACTTTGTACGTAATTGGTCTATTGATGGTAGAATTTAATTTTATGGTTTACGTTGCTTTGGTTTTGATATCAATGTTTTTTAACTAACAGTAACAAGTTTTCAACAAATAATAATTACTCAGATTACTACTGCGTTTTATTACCTAATTTTGAGGAATTTTTTGTTGAAGTTCAAATGAATATAAGTATTACGAACTGGCACCGACTTCAAAATGTTGTAGAGTAAAAAGATTATTTTTAGCTTTTCCGGCAATGTATACAATGCCAAACATTGTATACATTGCCGGATTATACACATTGCCTATAACATATATATATTTATACATATTTGGAGTCAGCTAATTGTTCTCTATCCAAATATGTATATAAATATATATGTCAAAAAAATGGCGCTTAGACCAAATGCCTTGCAACCGTCGATACGTAAATTCGTAAGCCAAACTTACACGTGTAAATCTCGCATTACAATATTTGGATCACGAGTGTGGTTCCCATAAGTTTCAATCAAATATTTTATTATAGTCACGTTTTACGCACTTTACGAAACTTTTACTTGGATAATGATGCCTTTCAAACTTGTAAACTTATTCCGATTGTGATTTTTTTCATCCCTTTCACGCTTATGAAAGAAATTTAGGTGAATTGTATTTTCATTGGAATTAGTGATGAATAAATTACGGATTACTTGGGAATTTGTAATGTAATTTTGTAACTTTTTTGTTTCTTTTGCGTGGGTGCTATTAAAAATTCTATTTTATTATTGATGAATTAAAACCAGAAATTACATTAAAAGGTAATGAAGCTCTTAAAGATCAAGTTCGTTTTAAGTAAAGGTTAAAATATTTAAAAAATAAACTTTATAATTTAGATTACATTAGTATTTAGTTTTTGGTATTTTAAATTACACTAATCAGAAAAATTCGAAGTACCTATACACCTTCCACAATTAAAAAAAAATCTCACATTATTTAATAAATCAAATCTTAAAAAAGCGGATTTTAAACGTCACATTTCGCAGCTAACTTCATACTATATCAATCACACGAGCTTACCAAAATTCAGATTACAGATTTACCTATCTAACACTTCGATCGCCGCTACATTTTGTAAACCCACAATTCCGTAATTTATTTGACATTCAAATCCCATGAGATTAAGGACGGTACGAGATATTAAAACCTTCATCATTTTCGACACGCGGACATATTCGTTAAACCAGAACCTTTACATAAATTTCGTTCCGGAAACAACACCTATGAATATATTTGCCAGTCGCAAGGCCGCTGATATCCCGTCACATAGAATTACACGGTCGGCGGAGTCCGACAGGCCACACCTGACGTATCTATGTCAGACTCGCTCCACGTCGAAACCTTACCATGATGTATTTTGAATACGGATAAGGTATTTTATTCTACTGAAGAACTTATTATGTATCTAATTCGAAAAGTGTAAAAAAATGTGTAAAATTATTTGTCAGAAGTGAGATTCGAACCCACGCCCTCAGAGAGGACCAGAACAACTCGCAGGCAAGGAACCCTTGAGTCTGGCGCCTTAGACCGCTCGGCCATCCTGACGACTGGTGGTGACGGCGAAATTTCTGTTCCTAATTATATTTATCATTGGGTGTTTAGTTAAGACATAATTATTGTATTGTTATTTGTTTTGTTTGCGATATTCGAGTCAACGATCAACGAGATTAATAACTTTTTTAACCAAAAAAAGCATGTAGAGCTTTATTAATCTTAAAACGATAGTTAGCATTTGGTTTGGACTTTGGATATAATTTTACCATAATGGGTTAACCTTTTACATTATTAATACCTTTTCGACCTTTATAATTGCTGAGGTGGTGAGTTGAATGAAAAATCGCTATCGCGTCAGACCTATTTTTGAATTACTAACAGATCCTGACCAAAACGATCAAGAAAGTAACGAGAAAAAAAGACGTAATAAAAAGTTCAATGCCTTCTCCACCAAACTGTCATCATCAATGAACCTCACGCCTATAGATATGACACGGTGTCGAAGCGTGTACACGCCGAACATCATCACTCGATGCTCTTCATTAGTTATTTATATCATTTTGCAGATCTCACATCCGCTACCATGATACTAGTTGTGTTCGGTGATATTGTATATAGTGAGATAGGTAATTTGATTAGCGTATTTGCTCACCGCCGCCATATTGAATGACGTCACGCATTTTGTCTTACATATATTTTCATTCAAACAAAATGTGTACGCAAAATTTTCGATTTTGATATAATATGTCTAAGAACCACCGATAGAAAACCCATTTGAAAGATCAAATAAAAAAACTGAATCCAAATCGGTTTACCCGTTTAGGTGCTACGGTGCCATAAACAGACACACAGATAAACATAGCGGTCACACTTATAACACCATTCTTTTTTGGTTGGGGATTAAAAATAGCTCAAATTGACATCGAATTTATACGACATGTGCCGCTAGAAGCGTCAAAAATGAATATGTAAAAGGGACAACAGGGTGTTCATAATTTATTAAAATTGACAAGCTAATAGATAAATGTGAATGAAATTACCAGAAATATATATGTATTGTCGTTTTTGATATAAATAAATAATAAATAACGCTTCACACTCAACCCCCCAGTAAGATAATTGGATCTCGTGTCGGGAGTCCGGAACACACACACAATACAGATACAAACACCCAGACCGCGACAGACATCCAAATGGCCAATATGACAGACATCTGATCATGAGCCCGCGATCGAACTCGAACGGGGATCGAACCGTTAGCGCTTCAGTCAGTCACAGTGACCACTGCGCCAACACTGTTGTCGTTTTTTCAACAGATTAAATAATTTTAATACTTATACCTATAAACCTTAGAGTAGATCCTACCCTCTAATTTTATAATTATTATTTTGTGTCTGTTATTGGCAGGGGACGATTATGTAAAAAAAAAATCAGAAAGTTCGTGGAAAACTAAAGGAGTAAACTTTACGATCACATGCAGGTACTTTTCTTAAGACGTAACAAAGTGTATTTCGATAGGTAGATAGTATACAGTGAAATATACATTATTTTTAGTAAACGTATTCCTACAATAACACTGTAATAAGACTCTCAAAAAAGCAGTCAAGAAAAATGCAAATTTCCTTACAAAGGTAAAAAGACATTTAAGAAGGTAAGATCAGATAGGAATCGCAGCCGTTCCGGAAATTGATGGGAAGGAAAATTTAACTCATTTCCCCTAAACATTTACCGTTGTTTATTACGAAAAAAGTCTTAAGTTTGTTCGTAAATCAAACAAAATTCTTGGAAAGGACAATGAACTGTGAAATTTTAGATCTAATCGTCTATTATTGGAATAAGTAAATATAATTGAACATTATCATCTTACTAAAACTTTGATTCTTTGAAGAAGTTATAAGATACTCCGCGATTTTATATTATGATTCTTATTCAACTACGAATATCAAATTATTTTATATAGTCTTTCAAGAAAAAAAAAACATTTAACGCAATATTTTTCTGGAAATGGATTTACATAAATCGCACGTTTTTAATGATTTTTATTTAGGTGTTATACAAACTTTCGGGTGTAAATTTTACGTTTCGCAAAATAAAGCATTCCCACCTAGTTGAAAAATACTCGCTTTGAAAAATTGAAATCGTATTTTCACCAATTTTTATTATGTCAGTCTGTCAACGGCGCGTCGGTGAATCTCTGATTGACGGATTTTGGTCCAGTTAGATAAAATTGCCTAGTTCTGCGCTGGACGCGAATTAGGTTAACTAATCGATTGTATTGGATTTTTAGGTTACATTTTAGTTGTGGAGTTTTAGATAAAGTTTTCGTTAATGGCAATAGAAATATTGTTATCTGAATTTTCTTTTTCATAGCTATAATATGTATCCTGATTTCGTATTTACGGCTGGCATTATTTTTTATATAGAGCGATTATTACACAGTAAGACTTTATTTTACTTTTGATAGGTATTACCTATTATTTGGACATATAATTACAATTTGCAGTAGAAGCAATCAACAATAAATAATCTTCTTATCAAACGGACCGTGGCTTATTATTCTTTAGTTTAATGAAGTGACCAATAATTTCGCCGTCGCCACCAGTCGTCAGGATGGCCGAGCGGTCTAAGGCGCCAGACTCAAGGGTTACTTGCCTGCTCAGCAGGTGCGAGTTGTTCTGGTCCTCTCTGAGGGCGTGGGTTCGAATCCCACTTCTGACATATATTTTTTATAGTCCATATTTGTTTCTATACATTTTTATTATTTTTAAAGGTGTTTCTATTTTTTGGTCATAGGAACTTGGAACGTATGCAGAAAGAAGAGGAGCGGTAACGCTATTGGCTTTTCTCTTTCATTTTAAAGTTTCCAACCTAGTCTAGCCTAAATAAGGTTGGTAGGTAGGTCAAGAATATGATAGGTTTCGGCAGCGTTAGATCTATTAGCAGACCTTTATGAATAGTTCAGGATCCTTACTTCCAAAGGCACAAAGCAACAGAAGTCATTTACGACAATATCAATACAAAAACGTCTGCCAATATTTACAATACGTATACCCAACTAAACAGTTCTATACTTCTCAACTGACCGTTGTAGAGGCAACATCTCCTGAGGATGCTCCGGTGTCGGAGTGAGACGTACATAGAATGTCTGTGTATACATCATACCAGACAGATTTATGTTGTTTTCGTGGATTATAGCAAAATAAATATTTGATTTTTTAGTTTGTACGTCGCAACGTGTCGTTCACCTTTTTATTGTCAAAATTAATACCTTAGGTTCACGAACGCTAAATGAGAACCATTTTTATGACACCTGGGCTTTTGGGACCCTATGAACATGTGCCATCTTATTTACCTGGCGGTAAACAGCGGCCGGTAAATGTGAAATTAGTTAATTAGAAAGTTAAATGGATTTTGTCGACTTCGAATCGCTAGGGTTTTTAGCTGGGTTGAGAAGAGGTCGTTGTATGTTTTTATGTAGTTTTGAATAGAAATACTTCAATATGTGTATGATTTTTCAATAGGTTTTCAGTCAATTTAGACGATTAGTGCAATGGTTATGATGATCGATTGTTTGAAAAAGAATATTAAAATATTTTAAAATACATCAATTTCTAATGTAAGACAAATTTACACTTATTCAGACGCTATCACTGATCTTTGTTTGAAAAAAATGAATGTGGTGCATATACAATTAATACAATAAATACAAACAATTAAATTTTATATTTAAATTGACCTACATATTTTAATTTCACAAAAGTGTTCGTGCAATAAATATATCGAAAAATAATGTAATAAGTATACATAAATTATTTTAATATGGAATCTTAAAAAATGACGATTACAAATAAAAAGGAAACCAAAAAATTGTCATAATATTTGTTAGTATTTTATTTTACATAAAATTCCAGAAAATTAGTAGCAAACTAAAAACAAATGAAAAATAAAAACAAAAATTATTTGTCAGAAGTGGGATTCGAACCCACGCCCTCAGAGAGGACCAGAACAACTCGCACCTGCTGCGCAGGCAAGGAACCCTTGAGTCTGGCGCCTTAGACCGCTCGGCCATCCTGACGACTGGTGGCAGCGGTGAAATTATTAACCACGTATATATCTTCAATAATACTTTTATATAAATTTTATATAAATTGTAGAATGTGTTGCTATAATATGTTGTTAAGCGAAAATGTTGAGAATAACTGATTAATTTTTTTTTAGAATATTACTTGAAGTACGAGAATTGTTCTAACGGAGTGAAAAAAATTAAAAATTGCTTGAAATTATTTTGTTGACTATTTTAATTTGATTATTTTTTTAAGAATTACTTAAAAAACTGTTAGGCTATTGCCTAATTTGATCAGTTGAGGTAGTTAAAATCCAGAAACTATAAATTGCATAAAAATGATTTATTGTTAAATTGAATTTAAATTGAATTGGATGTCACTCATGTCGCATAAATTTTTGACGAATTTAGTTATTACAATGCAATTTCAGTTTATGTATTGTAAAATATGTAGATGGAATAATAATTGTGTAAAGCAACCCATATATTATTTAGCATTAGTTAGTATATTGAAATTCAAATCATTTATAAATAATCGTGGTTTTGGAAATCGTGTTATGTGAATAATTAGATTAATTATTTAAATTATTGTTTGGGATTATTATGTTTAAATATATTTTAATGAGTGAGAGTGAATTGTGTAATGGTCTATTGTTTTAGTTATTTTATATGTAATGTCACGTGATTAATCTTAATTATATTCATAGTGTGGTAAGAATATGGTTAGCTAAAAAATAATAGTAAAAATCCCGTAATAGATTTATGTCACTAAAACTATCTAGTAATTAATTACAACTAACTATTACATTAATAATGTAAGCCGATTCTATAAATTGGTGAAAAACTATTTATATTTTTTTTTTATAATTGTGCTTCCGCACATCTGATATTTAGAACTGGCACGTTTTCGAAAATCGTTTTTGATCTTTATTTCCATCTTTATAGCGTCTTTAATTCAGTTAACACTTGAATACCGACTTACAAAATATACATAATACAACTACAGAATTACATATATTTCGATATTCAAACCCGAATAGTGAGAAATTTTAGAAAATCCAGCCCCAAACCACGTAACCTTGGAAACGAAGCTCACAAGCAGCTTCCTGGAGGAAATGAGCAGCGCTGTGACGGCCATCTGCCGGTGACGTACGACATCCACTGGAAATTGGCGCGTTTGTTTAACTAACTAGATTGTGGAGGGTTTTTAGACGTGACGATTCTAATACGATGCCAAATTCTATGTTGGTGTTTTTTTGGACTACCTATTGGGATGAGGAGATATATAATAATGTAGATATAGTATAATTACGCCAAGCAGACTGTTGTATGTGGGGGGGGGGGGTGTCATTTGTTTAACTAACCAGATTGTGGAGGTTTTTTAGACATAACGATTGCAATACGATATGGAAATGTTGCAATAATAATATTAAATAGTGGAATGATTTGTTTTTAAGTAATACAAAGATTAAACCCCACATTCTTGGAAACGGAGCTCACAAGCAGCTTCCTGGAGGAAAGGAGCAGCGCTGTGACGGCCATCTGCCGGTGATATACGACATCCACTGGAAATTGGCGCGTTTGTTTAACTAACTAGACTGTGGAGGGTTTTTAGACGTGACGATTCTAATACGATGCCAAATTCTATATTGTTTTTTTCCTCCTACCTGCTCCGACAACCGCGCGCATGTTGTCACTTGACAGTCTAGCGGGCCGGAAAGTCGTCGTATGATTATCTGTCTTAAAAATAAACGATAGTTATGAGTATTATATGATTAAAGTACAATCATATGATTTTTTGTTTAAATTCAATGAAAAATATATTTTTACGAGTTTAGGTGCGTTTGTTTAACTATCTGAATTAGGTATAAAGTGTTTTACACGCTACGAATCGTATTTTGTTGTCTTTTAGTAGATATATAAATTTAACTGTCGTGAAATTGGGATATTTAACTAAATAGACAATAACTAGTTTTCACACTTGACGATTGCGATACGATGTCGGATGTGTTTGTGTATGATTTTTGTAAAAGCGAGATAAAATAGTAGAAATGTTTTGTTGATACAAGATTGACTATTGGAAATTGGGACATTCGTTTAGATAACTAGATTAGCAATATTTTTGATATGTGATAGCCAAACGATAGGTATCGAATTCATTTGGGTCGAGTTTCATGCAAAAAATTAATAAAGACAATGTATAATAATGTTTTTGTTGTAAGGAATAACGAAATTCTTTATATGATAGACTTATATTTTTATAGTTATTGTGAGGCATTGTGTATTTATTTGTTTGGAAGAGAAATGTCATGTGGCACAATATCGTTTACTTTAAGCACAGATAAAATAAAATATTTGAAATTCTGAATATATTAATTAGAATATTGTATTATTACAAGAAAAACACACACACACACTTTCATAAATAAAACAAATAATAATCCACTTAGTCTAATTAACCTGTTATTTCATTAGCAACGCTAATGTCTTTCTCAAGGAAATGAGCCTTTCTAATTATGTCAGGTAAATTGTGTTATATGAAATGTTGATGTTTTTGCGCAATTCCGGTGACGACGTTACTTGTTGCCTTAGGGTTGAAGTTTCAGTTATTTTACTAGTATCATTATCTGACTTGGCTAATGTTGTTCTGTCATGTAAATTATATAGAAAAGTACAAATAACTTAGCTGTATGAATGATTTATGATCTGATAAATATTAAATATATTTAAAAATCGATTCGGAGGCATTCGATCGCGTGCGATTTTTTATATAAGATTAATTGTAATATTTTAGCAGAATCAGATCTTTTTTAATTTAATAACGTTTAGTTGTGCAATATAAGTACACAATATTTCACCAATGTCACGTGGGATGGAGAAAACACGAAGGAAATTGTATTCAAGCTGATGTATATAAACTCTTCACGAGTGACGTTAGTGTCCATCATCCTCTAGTTTGATACCTCCTATTGATGTATGAGCTCCTGGTAGTCCAGAAGTCTTACAGTAATAATTAATACAACAACATGAACATGAATCGATTTTAACAGACCACCTCTAAATATACATATTTTCTATTGACTACTTATTAACTTTGATAAAAAAATGTACTTTTTTTGCTTGATTACTGAGCGTAAAAATGGACAAAACATCTTTAGGAACGCTTAGAGAAAGTAATGAAAAGCAATATTCTATAGATTCACTGTATAATTTATTTGAATAGAAAAATAAACATTAACCATTGTCTATCATAAGCAATTTTAGATTTTATGGTTTGCTTACACGCAACGATTTGTGCTGATAGCACTTTAAAACAACTTTAACCAAAACACAATGGTAACGTAATCGTAGGAATAACTCTGACTATGTTATTTTGTGCAAACATAGAAAGCCGGAATTGCAAATTTTTGATTAAACATTTCTACGTTACCTAATACATATTTATTTTTTTCATTTTTAGGCAATATTGGCTTTTATGTTTTGGGTTACCAGATTTTAATATGACTACAAGTAAAATTGCCATTAATATAATATTAGAATTTTATAAATAGCTATTTTTATATACTTTTATAGCGCCAAGCAACTAGAAATTCGTTAGAAACCTGAAGAAGGAATAAAGGAAAAAAGGGTTAGAAAGTAAGAACAGAAATCGAGAAGAGAGTTGGTGAAAGTTGGTGGAAAACCAAAAGAAAATCAAAACAATAGCAATAATTTAGGATG
>DVXP01002745.1:0-12244 GCA_018235645.1 Junonia grisea | reverse complement strand
ACGCCGGTTTTCTGTGAGGCCGTGGTATCACTCCGGTCGAGCCGGCCCATTCGTGCAAATGCATGGCTCTTCCACGGAAAAATTTACTATTTGATTTCGTAGATCTTATTCTATTTGTAAATTATGATGTTTATATAACATAACGATTTACAAACAGAACAAGACGGAATATAACCAAGAAGGATAGTCTTGCTGAGTAAATTTACTATCTGACATAAAAAAAAATTATTTTGTCTCAATTCCAATATCACCACTGTTTCTTGCGATTGAAAGGCATGTATCATAATTATATTATGCCTTACACTTACTTTTACCTGTTTAATAAATCTTAGACATAACCATTCCATTACCATCTACCATCTACCATTTTTTTTTATTTCATACTAGACCAACACACAAAAATATTCATTCAATTATTGTTGTATTTGAATTTTTACAGATACACAGCCGAAAAGAACAGAAAAGAGGAAAACCGTACCACACCGTCCCAACCTCGCTACGGCACAGGCCGATCTCAATTCTACGCTGAAGCGGACCGAGCCGCTCACGAAGTGGCCCGAACTCTCACCACAAGATCTGTGAAACCTGCACAGGATCGAACCTTGTACCTGTCCAAGTCAACCTTCTATGATGACCGTCCCCCCTCCCCGAAGCCTTGTCGCGCCCCCCTCTGCATGTACTACGGCAGTCCAGCGAATAACGACTACTGCTCTAGGTGTGCAAAGTTACAGTGAGTGCTTCCGATTAGTATGTAGTTTTGATAGTGGAGACTTAGTTAATCGGACTGTACGGACTAATCGGACTATACGGAATAATTGGACTATATGAACTGATCGGACTATATGGACTGATCAGATTATATAGGACTGATCGAACTTACCCACACTCACTACAAAACCTACCTACCTACCTGTACCTGTCTAAGTCGACATTCTACGACGACTGCTCCCCTCCCAATAATCAGGATGATCGCAAAGTCGTGCTTTTTTATGGATAGTCGAGTCTCCACTGTAGTTTGGTTTTAGTTATTGTACTTAATTAGTTATTGTATAGTTGTGTATCGCTCGGCCATATTGATAAATATACTGTCTCGTTTTTACATAATATGGTAAGCGAGATGAGTATAATGAGAGCGATATACGTGGATCTGTTCCCGTTTTCCCCAAACTATTAATATTATACATATATGTATAGGCATGTATACATATGTATAGGCTAAATACGTATATCAGTATGAAGTAACAATATGTGCTTCCAGTTTTATAGTATGACTGTTCATTGAAGAATTTTGAGACGTAACACTCATTATTTAGTCGATAAATAAATGTAACGATCATGTAACACCAAATACAAATAAACATACAAACACCAAACCTCTAGTTTCTGAAATACTTTTAATGATAATGTGAATGTTAGATAACTATAGTTTTTAATTATTTATAAATTATCAAGATTAACTGTCACATAGTTACAAAGAATTCAGATATTTTGTAAATGTTTAAAACTTTAAATAGTTAAGGGTATAATCGTTTAAAATTATAAACTATTGACTCTTAACTTGTTATGAGGAAGCTATTCTAAGGAAATCAAAGTATTAAATTTAATAAAATTGTTGTTAGTCTTTTCTGAAGAGAACTAAAAATAAGTTCATTGTCATAATCTGTGAGAAGTCATTATAGTTCAACATCCTTTGAAGTATATATGAACATCAAAATATTTTTATTAAATCGACGTTAACTAAAGGAATAAAATTGCGGCCCCCAACAAACTTTTGCTTCTGTAAAGATTGACAAATTTGTTTGTCGACTCGTTACTTCTTGTAGGTACTGTTATTTCGCACCCGTACATTTTGTTTAAATTTTACTTATTTTCAGGCATCTGTAATTGTTTACGTATTAAACATAATGTTTATGATGGTACATTGTAGTTTACCACGTTTTTACAACACTCAATAGTTACAAAATCATATTGCTTATACAAATTAACAGGTGCAAATATCTATTATATTTGGAAAATATATTTCTCCTTTAACATCTGTGTTAAAAACAGTTACTATTTGCATTAATTACATGTAGGTAATTAATGAAGGACTATTCAATCAGATATTATACTATAGACTTCTTAAGAATCGTACTCGTGAGAATTAATATTATCTAATAATATGCTAAAAAGGCTATTTTCAAATAAATGTATTACTAGTGATTAAAATATTATAAATTGTAGATTATATGGAGTATCGAAATTATTAAAGTTATTGGATATTGTTTTTGTTTTAAGGAATAATTTAGTCTTGTGTATTTGAAGTTGAATTGTTAAGGAAAAGAATGGTTTTGATAAGAAATTATGTCCTGTTATGTAATACTCATTTCAATAGAATTTGTACAATTTATCCCAAGAAAAGGGATGTGACGATATTATGGTGAGTTTCATTTCAAATTTTTGTTTCAAACAGTACTTAAAAATTACGTCTTATTTATCCTTTTCTCCATTTTTTTTTTTTTTTTTTTGTTATAATAAACCCTATAATTTGATGGTTGGACTTCAATTTTATTAGGATTTTTTAAAGTAATACAAGTACAAATTCTATTAAAGTGAAAAATATTGAAATAGAATAAGTATTCTGATATTATAAAGGAGTGCCAAGTCTATAATTTGTAAAACACCAGCAGTGATGTTTAATTTTACAAAAACAATAGAAAAGAAATTTAATCGTAAATGTGTTCAAAAAATCGTATCGTCAGGTGCTATGGCGCGAAAAGTAGTTTGTTTTGTACGTGTAAGGAAACTTGTACCCTAAAGTAAGACAATAAATTCAATAGACGTTTAAAAATACGGAACACTATAGCATAGCAAATAATAGATATTCTCTAAATATCCTGAAACTATTTTTGTATAGACAACGAGAAGATTTTAAAATGAAAATAGATAATATAGTTTGCATATATCGTCAATCAGTCGCTGAAAGTTTTTATTTACAATTTAGATATATTTTTTTTTTATTTAAATTGGAAATCAGCTACGATTTAAAGCTTTACGATCATATTGTCTAAGTAGCAAAACGTCTAAAGTTGCATAAATTTTTGCTATGACGACCTTTTGATTGTTGGTTATTAGACCACTTGCTCATTAGACGTTATGCAACTTTAGACGTTTTGCTACTTAGACCATATTATCGTAAAGCGATTTAAACACGTAACGTGCGATAAACTTCAATTAATAAAAATATTTTTTGCACTTTACAAACAAAACTTCAATAATTTTTGATATTGTTGAAATCAAGAAAAAATACAATACACAAGTTCAAATAGGTATAGTTTATGAAACGCTAACTGTTCAGTGACTGCTTGACTATAAATGAAACTTTTAAATCAGTTTCGCAATGTTAGACAAGTCGTATGGTGCTTCCATTAAAAAGGGTTGCATTAACTTAACGTTTACAGAAATTTTATTTTATCTTGTTGACAGTATATATTTATACAATATATATTTTATCATAAATTCAGCCTACAGTCAGGGTAATGTTTTTCTCTACAATGATTTCTCAACAAATGAGCTTGGAGTGAACTCTCCGTCCTTATAACACATTCATTGAAATTCGTTTGATCTTCTAGTCCTATAATAGTAGTTTAGAATTAGTTATAAATAATATTAAGTTGAACACTGAAATAAAACTATTTTTGACTGATCGAAAATGTATATTATTATATGTATATTATTGTATTTGTAAAATATATCAGTAATTCAGTCTTTATTTACTCTTTAGGTTTTTTTTAAAAAGTCCCGCTAACTGTTCCTAATATTGTTTTATTTCATTCATAAAAGTTCAAAATAGTTTTATTTAAATATTTTAGTACTCGTGTTAATTTAGAAAACACTATGTTGATTACTTTTAACTTTTATATGTTATAGTTTTTAAAAATCAATTGCATATAAAAATAACTTTCCCACCATTATTTCGTAATATAAGCTTGTTATTTTCACTTACTAATTGTTACTTTTAGACTAAAGATCTGTGAAATTACTTAACGTAGAAGTGAGATTACATGACATAAGATAATCACCGAATTTATAAGTAAAGCTATGAAACATGTTAAATCAGATGGTACTGTTATATTTTTCGTATCCTAAGGGTAGAGATGGCATATCATGTTTTGTAGAAAAATAAATGGTTATGCAAGTTGACTTGGCTTTGTGTTTTCATTCCAATACCTATCAATTAAAATATATGTAATAAGGTCATAGTGTAAAATATAAATATGTGTATTGTGTAGTGTAAATTCATACACATTTGTGGTTTGGTTTCAATATATAAGTTGAAGCAGAAAATAGCAAATACACTAAATTTCAATATGTAGCTATGTTTATGTTGAATAGATAAAATAATGTATGAAATATTATATTATTGCACACTCCAAGTTTTAATCTATCTGAAAATCTACGTGATAATAAGTAAAAAGAAATACAGTTTAGACATATATTTATTTATACATTTCATAAATGTAATTTATTAATATTAAAGCAGTCTCTCTTACATAAAACTTACAATATATAGATTCTTCTCGTCTCCCAGGCACGCAGTTTATTATATAGGAAATATTAAAACCAGGGTGAGAAAGGGGTCAACTAGTCACATCGATTGCTGCACTCTAGAGCGCAACTCACTGAGATATTACACAAATATACACAATGTATCTACAATAGTTATAAAAAGCTGTGGGAACAAGAAGAGCCTACCTCCATAATGAACATTTTGAAATATTTAAAAAGCTGTAATCCAATAAGAGATGTAGAAAACACCACTCAATTTTGTAAAAAGAAATGTTGGTTAAGCTCTTCTTACTCCCACGACCTCATAAACGTTTTAAAACTGGAGAGGTAAATCATTCAATAGTAAGATATTGATCAGTTCGATCTGTCACGAGTCGATGTCCGGCTCGATGATGTCCAAGTCTCAACTGTCCTGCCAATAATTATAATTGGCGGGCGGCGGGACCGGGATAGGTGGGGCGTTGTATGGCGACCCTTGTGGAGACCCATAGCGTGGTCTGAACCACGGCCGACTCGTATATTGATACTGGTTACTTGCATATGCGGCCAGATTCTGACCGGTTGCGTTTGGGTACGGATTCTGCGCGTTCGGATATGGGTTTTGCACGTTGGGCATAGCGGCCATGTTTTGCGGTGGGTACGTCTGATTCGGTGCGGGTGTTGTCGATGGCGAGAAATTCGCTTGTGACGTGTTCTGCGTACTTGGTGTCGTTTGCGCATATGATTGACTCGGTGTTTGAGGATTCGACCCGTTTGAAGGATAGCTTGGAGGCTGGGTTGAAGCTTGACTGACACTGTAACCAGTATTCTGTGATCCGTTTCCGTTTGTCGTTCCATAGTTCTGCTGGCTCACGGCTTGATTGTTGGTGGAATATCCTGCGGTTGGTGTTGTGCTACCATCATTTGTAAAGCTCTGCTGTGCGGCGTTTTGAACGGACGTCGAGCCAGATATCGAGTAACTATTATCTTGAGACGAGGAGGAAATATAATTCGTCTGATTACTCGTTCCGTTTGCATTGTCGGTTTCAGAGGTATTCGATTGTCCGTTACCGTTTGTGGGAGGAGCAGGGGTAGTCGCCTGATTAGTAGGCATTGTGTACTGTACGTTTGGATTGGTCGCTGGCATGGTTAACGCCCCAGAATTCGTCTGCATAACATACTGTGGAGGCATTCCCGTGTATTGAGAAGTTGGGGTTATGTAATTGGAGTTTTGTGGTAAAATTTGGTGTACTGGAGGGGGTTGTGACACGGGTATTGTGGGAGTGTTCGTCATTGGTGAAGACGGTGGTGCTTGAACGATCGGAATCGTTCCCGAAACGGTTAAATTAGAATTAGCAAGTTGCTGCCCTGCTAGAGCTGCGTTTAACTGTTGGGCTGATAGCTGCGCGTTGAGGTTTAAACCTGCTGGCATATATTGGGAATTGGGTGGCATGTTCATTGGCATTAATGGCACGTTGTATTGCACACCACCTGGCATACCCAACTGGTTTGGTTGCATCACGGTTACATTTTGTCCCGGCTGTAAAACTTGTTGTCCCAATAAACCCGGCGGGAGGCCTCCTTGAACCAAATTAGGATGATTGGCTGGTATCATGTAGACTTGGCTGTTCGGTTGGCCAATTACTGTTGGCATTTGGCTAATGTTCAGTGGATTTTGCAGAACAGTCATTCCTTGAGGAACAGTTATCATTTGCACGTTCTGCGCTGCGCTTTGTATTTTGTTAGCTGTCAAATCTTGTTTCTGTCCGTCTTTACTCGTCTGTATTTGTATGGCGTTCCTATCTATTTGTTTTATATACATGCCGGTGCCATCTTGGGCTACTGTTGATGCTGATACACTGCAAAGAACATTTAAATTGTTACCATGTTGTTTATTATGCATTTTACCCAATTTTGCTAAGAGAATTATTTCTTCCAATGTTTTTCATTCCGGTTAAGTAATTTAACTACTTTTTCTCAAATGGATAGCTTCTGTTTCGACTAAGACATTTGACGAACAATGAAATTGTACTTGGATAAAAATCTTATTATGTTGCGAAAATTAATTCAACTTACTTTGTCTGTTGTCCAGACGAAACATGTATGATGGTCCCGTGAGCCGGATTAATCTTCATACCCATGCTGACCATCGTGTTGTCTCTAGCTGTGGAAGTGATTAATGTAAATTATAAAGAATTAGCAATTATAACGCGGATTGCATTAAGGAAGTTACGCATTTGCGAGGTGTTCATGCATATTAAAGTTGATGATGATTTCTCGTTGATAATGTTTGGCTCGTTCGAACATCTGTATTAAAAAAATGAATTATACTAAAAATTAGTTGTTGCAGCTTCAAGTACATCATACAAGTTCTTGATATAGCGGACATCCTTGCTAAGTAGTTGTAAAGAAATTCTAATACAACATAATAAAACAACGACTAAAGACAGTTGCTAAGTTACTAACTTAAAAAGTTATTAGTAGTTAAGTGTCAGTAGTTACCTAATATGCCCAAATAAAAAGAAAATCGCCTATGGCTTGCGATGTTTAAATTAATTTAAGCCTGAACTTTAGCAATAACGCTTATTAATACGCTTAATTATACGCTTTAAGAATAATGTTTCTTATATTATTGAGTTTACGCAAAATATTGCTTATTTAATTACGATTACGCTATGCGATGAGATCTACGCAATGAAATTACGCTATAGTTATTTCCAAGACTACTAATGATCAATACGCTTTTCTTTCAAATTTTAATCTAGAGCTGTAATAAAGTTCTCATCTAAAGATTTTATTTTCCCCGTACTTTTTGTCTGCTGTCTCAGTTGCTGTTGACAACCTAAAAAGTAATACGAAGAAACTAAACCTAAAAGCTCGATTTGAGCATATCCGAAGACTCCCATAAACTTGCAGAACTGATGAACTGTCCTATTATAACTAAATTTTTTTAACAAACCATGATAAAATTAGAAGTAGAAGTAGTCGTGATTATTGTATGGTTACTAAGCTGAAAAGATGCTGAAGAAGAGAAAGCTGCAAACGAACATACACTAAGCCAAAGCTTTAATTTGACAAATTTTAACAGTTACGCTTTAAATGTTCCTTTGTAACTCATAGCTGTTCTTAATTACAAAGAACACCAGAATTTCGCATAATTTTTCATTTTAGTACGCAAATTTTCAACTATCGTGCTTTTTGCTGTTACTAGACGCTATTGCTGTCTGTATTGTTATATGAAGTAAGAATTTTATATAGTAAAATTATAAGTCTAAGAAGCGTCATCTAAAGACATGCATTAAAAGAATCCAATTTATGGAACATTCCTCTCCGCCAATTCAAGAGAGAAAAGAAAGTGCTGTAAATGTATTAAGATTTAATTTAGGAAACTAGAAATTTAAAGATATTGAAGATCAGCTTTATCCTAATAAAAGTTAGAAAAAAGAAAACAACAGAAGTTTCGAAGCCTTTCAATTCGGGACCTAGAAGTTAAAAAGATATTATAAACGATACATAATCTTGAATCTCGTGAACACCGAAGGTGGAAAGTTTTTAATTGAAGATTCTGCAAAAGAAGAAATATTCGTAGTAACCTGAAAAAAAAATTCGCTAAGCTTGACTTAAAAAATCTTATATTTACAGGGCGAGTTAAAAGGGAGCCTGGAGTCTACGCAATACATTTATATTAATAAATTCTACAAGAGTTTGAATTGGTTAGATATAACGAAGTTTGGAACAATTTATATCCGAGATTAAAAAAGAAAAATCTTTTTAATATTTTTAGGGTTACCATTTACTGATTAAACTATTGACTGACTTTGCGGAACATTAACTCCTCATAGGAGTTTCTTATATTTTTTCAGAAAAGTCATCAACAGTCTTTTGGGTGTCTTGCAATAATTTTTATATTGTACACTTTAGTTATATTTAAGTTGGTTCATTACATTTTCAAGAACAAATATTTATTATCTGCATAAAAATAACTGAAGAAGGCTACCCTAAAGTAATTAATCAATAAGAAGTAGTGTCAACTTTTTTTTAAATTCTCCTTTTGGCGTAAACCGAAATTTAACAAAAACGGCGAAAAGTAAGTTGTAAAATATGACAACCCTATGTACATTTTAAAATTTGGACTAAAAGGACAAAATTATACATAAATCTCGGATATAAAATGCGGGTCATTAAATCTTCAATGTACCTGCGGCGGCGGTCCACGACCTCGAATCTCTCGAAGAACTCTTGTCCTGGCTTACATGCGACCTGCGTTATTTCAATACACACGGTTATATAATATTTCATATACATAATGTACCAGTCATGGTCTAAGCTGACGACGATGGCTGTCAAATTCAATTTGGATGTAATCTAAAATATTCCTATACTCAAAAGCATGCAATTTTAAAGCATCTTGTGCCTATTTTTTTTCTTCTGTCAATCTAAAATATGAATGTCTTTCGATAAGTGAAACGTGGAGATTTTTGCAAAAAATTTTGGTCTTTAATCTTTCTGAATAAGCTGAAATATTTTTAATTAGTTAATGCTGAAGTGACTCCTCCAAAACCTCAGATACGATGAGTAAAGGTTGAGCTAAATATGTTTAAAGATATTATTTTTGTATGTTGATTAATTTAATGAATGGCCAAATTAAAGCAAATTATAAGAAAATTTTTAGCCAATTGGTGTTTTGTACTTTCACAAAGTATAAACTGGACGAAAGTCGTGGAGGATCAGGCTGCTTAGCGCGAACCCTGGGAGGCCTATGACCAGCAGTGGACTGCGATTGGCTGACGACGACGACTTTCACAAAAATAAAAATCACTAAACATATTTAGCTCTTATGAAGATCTGAAAAAGAAAGAATTAGTGGTGGATAGAGTAAGAGAAATACTCACCCAGCAGGTGCTATTGGTCGCAATTGCAATTGACTCGGTGTACCATCGGACAATCGCTTTTGTCCTCTCGCCTCTTGGCCCGAATTTTTAGTAGGCGTTGACGAACTCTGAAAATTTTGATACTAATATAAATTTTAATAAAAACTGAAAAGCATAAATGGATGACATCGAAAAAGCCCAAAAACCAATTAAAGTTAAGGCTAGTGCGGGAAAAATGTGACAGATGGTACAATTAAAAAACATCTAAGACAAATTATATGGGCATTATTCGCAACTAAAATTAGTGTGTAATAAATTAAAGCTGCAAGGAAATTTAAGGAAACTGTTACATAAACTTTTGAACAACAAAATTGTTCAATATTTATGAAACAGGTTCCTTTTCTACAATTAATGACGCAAAGAAATATTTTAATAGAAGCTAACATTAAATGGGAAATGGGGGGAAAGAAGAAATTATATTAGTATGGTGAAATGCTAATGTAATATTTGCATTTGCTCACTGATATAATTTGTGGAGAGGACGCTTGACCAGTTGAAATAATATTTATTAAGGATGCACTGCTTACTATTGGCTGTTAAAAATGTAAAAGGTTTTATTATATTCTTCATTGAATAAGAACATTGTCATACTTTGGACATAATTTGGTTTTTCTTTTTTCTCTATTATGTAATGATAACAATAAAACCAATGCATTTACAGATAAGATATACAGTCTTATACCAAAACATAATTTATTATTTTGTTTTAAAATTCATTTAAAATACAAATACCAGACAAAGATTTCCTGTAAAAAATCTCAGTGTCTATAAATTTAATTGACACTTATCCAATTAGACACATATACTATTCAAATTAAAATATGCTTCAATAATTTACAATATGAGTTTCAAGATTTGAATATTAAAATTGATCCAAATGTCCAAAATGTCCAAGTCTACATAAAAAATTTATCACTGCTCATTGACATAATTAGCAATTCCAAGTGTTAGACTGTACAAACTCCAGTTTTTACACAAATACGAAAAGAAAATAAACGAAAAATGAAGTAAATAAGATTTCTTACTTTTTGGTTTAATTGCATTATAGTCCCAGTGGCTTGCAACTGCTGCAGCTGTAGTTGTGATAATGGAAGAGATGTTTGCTGAAAACTATTTGCTGGAGCAATCTATAAAAAAACATATAACATCCACATATTAGTATATCCCACAAACAACCATTTCATATAAAACATTGTCAAGAGGAGACTCATATGACTAGTACTGTCAAAAAGTTATGGTATCGCATTTTATATGCCTTTACAAACTCTACACCTTATTAAAAATATGTGGCTTGATTTTGTCAAATATTTATCAGCTATTACTTTTCTATCATGCAAAAAACCTAACAAAGTTACAAATAAGTATGATATAGGTACTCACAGATACAAACTGTTGTGGCTGAATATTTGTCAAGCCTGTTTGATTTGATGCTAAATCTTGCAGTTGTTGATATGGTATTAGCATAGTTTGGGAGCCTGGGACTGTCCACTGCATTGTTTCTGCCCCTTGAATATGATATTTCACTTCTTTATCACCCTTGTCAGTACTGTACAAGATTTTCTGTGAAGCATTAGTGCTTTGTGCTGCACAAACTACTGGGGTTGCTGTTGCCGAACTGACAGTAGTTGTATCGGCACCTGTTAAACTCGCCTGAGGAAATGATAGGCCATTTGGCAAGATCATAGACATTGATGATGGCACCCCACTAAGCCTTAATTGTGTAACATTAACAGGCTGCATACTAGAAATATCGACAATCTGTGTCGCACCAAAATTCGGCTGCTGTATTGCACTTAATTGTTGAGCCAAAGGAAGTGATGTGAAATTTGTATTTGATACTTGAACTCCAGGCTGAACTATTGGTATTAATTGACCACTTTCCTGATTTAACACATATTGCTGCTGGGGTAGTAGTTGTAAGACGGTGGGTTGCCTAACAGTCATCAGTGGTGTTGATGCAGGTGCCACACTGACTACTGGTGGGATAACTGAGGGATGTGATGTGGTTGTCATTGTTGATGGAGTAGATAGTGCTACGGTCACGACAGGTGGGGGGACAGGTGGCGGCGCGGCTGTCGTAGTAAGAGTTGGCGGAGGAACATTCAGCGCAGGTGGTGGTCCTCCTGCCTGAGCAGCACTCCATTGCGCTAACTCTGCTCGAATAGTCTCTATTAGGTTCTGAGCTAACGATCTAGCTGCCGCTAGAGCCTCTGATCTCGTATGATGAAGTGCCAAATGCAGAGGCTCAAATTTATCACTTTTCAAAACAGCAACCACTCCTGTCTCTGATCTTATATATTCAAGGTTAGTACCGTTCTGGAATGAAAAAATACGATGTAATAATGCAAATTACATGTAAAAACGTGTATTTTACATCCTAAGGTCGAATCACTTACTGGTCCGAGTATTCTTGATTTAATATCGAATGCGGCCGGCGCATTGTCCAAACCTATGTAAACCTTATCTATGAGCCCACCAGACATTATTAATGGGTATAATAGTCTTGTTTAACCTTTATTTATGTTATTTTCGACGAATGCATCTTTTATGCAAAAGATTGTGTTTTGACATTCAAAGATATCGTTCTGAAACAAGGAATTTAAAATTAGCCGTACCAGAGATTATAGAGGCGTCTATTTCGTTCAGAAAATTTTAGTACCGAATGTCTACACTAGTGGCGTGGTAAGCACATTAATTGATGAACAATATGCAAAGAGTATACAATATAAGAGGCTGCGCTTTCATAGATAAAAACCATTCTATGTGGGGGAGCTACGCCTCCGTGC
>DVXP01002744.1:0-12244 GCA_018235645.1 Junonia grisea | reverse complement strand
CATATCAAAAAATATATTGCATGTCTGTTGCACCGGCTCCCAAAGTTTAGTGAGGCTTTCCATTAACATTTAGAACGACATTTGAAAATTTATTTTACGACAATATAGCTATTTATAATCTTATATCTTATGGCGAAAATACCTTAACCTACTACCAAATACCTATACTGTAACCTTATTCTGTGATGAATAGCATTGCAACGAAATGCATTCATATATCGATTAATATATTTAATACAAAGTTATATGCACCCGTATGAGGCTAGGCTACGCATATCATCAATTACACATTGACCTAAACGAAATACTGTTGCCAGTTCCATGCAGAATATGGAGAATGAGTGTGTATCGTGATGCTGTCAAACTGGATGACTCATTGACACACACATTATATCATTGACCGCGCTATGCACCTGTCAATATTCTGCGCCATCAGCATATTCGTATTCTAACTTTTGGTTATATAGGAGTGAAATTAATATGTGAAATTTAAACCTCGACTCTTTTCTCATGTAATTATGTAGATTATGACTAATTATTTGACGTAATCATTTGATATACAATTTTTTTGACACATTGATTAACAAGTAAATATCTATACTTATCTAGGAAAAATTAAATTGTGTCGGCTAAATAGAGTACAATGGACAATCACTTAAGAAATGTACGAAAGTATGTTAACAATTGCCTCAAGAAAGTAATCAAATGAAGCCTTCACTTTCACAGAAATTATAAAATTAAATTTTAAATAATTTCCTTAACAAACGTTGAGAGCCAGTGGCCTGTATCAAAAACCGTCTGCAATCTCCCCCCGGCTGTCGACTGCCAATTGTAATTAGCAAATTGCTTACTAAAATATACGATGCAAGCTTGATGCTCCGCTATTTTTCACTTTTTTACATTGCATTTGAAAAGGGTGGATTACATTTTTACATTCACGCACAATGTGGGCTTAGAAAGAAAAAAATAAAAAAGTTTCTGACTTAAACAACCAGGTATAACCGTAGGTTGTACCTGGTTTTCGTTGTACTTATTGCAGAACTATACTCACTTAGATACCTATAGAAATTTGATTTTTCAACAAAATTAGTTCTATTAATATAGCAAAAGTCGTATGGCAAAGTTGTTCTTAGAGTATTATAAAAGGCATTATTAAACACGATAGTATACTATTTATTTATAGCTAAGTATGTAAAATAACAACATTTTCCTAATTTTATTCCTTGGCGCAACCAACCCATATATACCAGTTTCAATATCCATACATTTTATATGCAACTAAATCGAATTGCCATATTCATAACCTAAGCCTTACTCACCGCACACAACCTTTTAGAAAATTCCATCTCTTGGCGAATCATTTTCTCCTGGTACCTTCTCCCACATAATATGTGTACGTGTATGTTTTCTCTAGTGTGTGTGGCGTCACACTTCATGCATAGAAGTTTTAATTATTGTATGTAAGGAATATTATTTATGAGATAAATGCTGACTATCATTGATAAAAAATTTATATGTAGTTTAAGTACTTTAATCAAAGGTAAAATAATAGTTTTTGAACGAGAAATAAACTGACTTCAGAAGATACTAAAAAGCCAAAACCATTGTTTTCTACAACATTTTCAAGTTAAAAGAAAATACTAATTTAATCCTCGTTTTAAGTCAGTTAATTACAATAATGTAAGAAAAAAATTATTAAAATTATTTTACCCGTCACATGTAATTTTCCAGACATTACATGACAGAGTCAACCGCATTTATTTTATGAATGCACGGTAACATAAAAACCTACCTTCATATCAATTGAAACCCTCGAAATACATTCAATATAATAGGGTACTGGGAGAGCGTACTTTAAAACAAAGATCTCTTCATACGCGTAACGAGCTACGTGGTCATTGTACTAAAAATAATTAAAATATTTTATGGAAATATTTTGCACAGACGAAAATGTACACACGTCATAGAGTTCAATTTAACTTGAACCGAAATTCATATCGGAACATTTCAGAGCGCATTCCCGCTTTGCAGGTTTTCCGGGGAGCTGTCAAAATCCCCGCCCGGGCCTCGTGAGTTTCCGTCAAAGATCGGTACACTTCGACACCTTTCCATGAAATCCAACGGTACTTGATCTGCGACAACCGTCTTGCTATCCATCATCGGTACCAGCATTCTATGCAATGGAGGAGGTCTTTGTAATTGGTCGTATGTTTATATATGTGTGTATCGCAACTACAAGTTTTTAAATGTGTGCGCCGTACTAGTGAACTTTGATAATGAACCACGGGGCGATTGGCCGGGCGGAGACCGCCGGGCGGCAGGACCTCTCCCCGCGCTCGTGCGGCGGTCTGCAGCAACCTGCCGCTTCCGCGAGGCTAAACAATATCGAGAGGTATAAGACCTATCAACCGGCTCCTGCTACTTTATGTTGTCCTAGTACATGTTCCGGTTAATTAGACTCTATTTATCCTAGTATCTCCTTTCTTTTACTTTTAAAGGGAAATAAATATGTAATAGTATAAAAATAATTAAATAAAGGATTCAGTCGGTATAATTAATTTATTAATAAACAAAAATGTTTAAACTAAGAGGCTTACAATAATAATTTTTCAAAAACATTATTTATAATTTCATTTTTTTAAATACCAGCAGTTGCCCGCGGCTTCGTTTACGTATATTTTTCAAACATAACTATTTTTTATTCCCTTTTGGTAAAAACTTCGTAAAATCAAGTTTTAATAGGACTCTCTAATATACAAGGAATATTCAATAAATTCTCTAGATATTTACGGTTCCTCATATATATCTAATAAAATCATGACGTATCACTATATCAAGGTAAATCCTTTATATACGTATAAATTAATTGACAAAATTGAGAGTTTTATCTTTACCTAAACCTCTATCACTTGCAGTCTGTAACAGATTTTAGTATATTACTGTTTTTACAAAGTAAAGCTCATCTCCCTGAAGCACTTCAAGCCGTTTCGCACCTGATAATAATCGTTAACCCCAAGCAGAATCTCTCAGTATGTTACTAGCGAGCGCTTGAAGGGCTGTAAAGTTAAGTAGCTTAAGTCTAAGTGCTATCTGAATGTTTTCCGCAATCTAAAACCAAAATCAGTCATAAAATGCCTAACAGATAAGTTATATCAATTATTTCAAAGTCAAAACATGTCTACAATTAACCCCCCAACAGTTGTATTTTCTGTTTAAAATCTTTTTCTATTTGAAGCAAACGTTATTAACTATAGTAACATAAGCGGATAAGCCTTATAACCTTAATATCCGTTATTAAAATTTAAAAATAAACCATTGCAATGAACCTGATTATATTATATGGCCGTTCGTGTACGTAAAAACCATTCATAAGGCATGGGTATTTTATGCACTCAACTTTGGCCCCGAATATACTTACAGAACAAAAAATATTAAACTTAGTGCACTGGACGAAACAATAATTATTCACTAATTTAGAATAGCCAAAACATTTTTCACTTAGCATTAGCCGACGAGTGATTATTTCCCAATAAAATGAGATCAAAGGGCGCCGGGTACGAAACGAATCCAGTTAGGACGTTTGCCATTCAATTACCGCTCTTATTTTCAGGAAATAAGCTTGTCAGAGCTGTCCTAATACGTTGGCGAGACTCTTAAAAATTAAATAACGCACACGCGTAAAGGATAGGGTTGCAGAGGAGGGGTCCAGACAGAAAAATGCACTTGGAACCCCTGTCTAGACTGCAGACAGTCTGCAGGGGAGCCCGAGGGGGGAGCTAGGACTACATCAAGGTCATCTAACGCTATAAGATTACGATCTACCGGGATGGGGCTGCTATTCATTTTGGCAATTGCATTTGTAAGACCCCATATGAGCTACATAACGAAGGCTCTATTATTTTTTTTTTTTAATTTAGAGATACAATAAAACCGGATTTCCAAAAGAAATACGTAAAATTTGTTACTAAATTCTCAAATCATTAGATATTATTATAATAAAATTATTTTATTCCTAATAAAATAATTTTATTATAATAATATCTATTATTTATCTAAAAACAACCCATATTCACTTATATTTAACATCTACAATAAACACGTATTTAATATTTAACTTAAATAAAGTCGCTAAACGAGAAAATAATTCGTTCCAAAAAAAAATAATTACCTCTTACGCACTAAAGACCCCGCTATATTCTGCATAGTAAACCTGACATTAAGCGTAATTACGGCTTTCAACCACGTTTTGATAAAAAAATCATTTGTACGTACTGACAGATATAATAATATGCGGTTGATTGCGGGTCCTTTAGTCCCATACAAACGCGTTTTAAAATCTTTTATTTTCGTTGCAGGTCCGCAGTCGTTGTACAATGGGGGTGTATAATTTAGTGCTAGTCTAGGACGCTATACCTATCGGGGTATGGCGCGGCCGCGAGGGGTAGGTCAGGACCGCTGGACAGACGATTACGTTTTTGTTTCCACGCCGCATTTAAGGGTTGATTTTATGAAATTGTATAGATGAATACGTTGACGTTAAATAGTCGAGTAGTGTTTAAAATATATGAGTATTTTAATAATCCGGATTATGTAGTTTTTATTTATAAATATATATGTGGTAATTTACTTCGACACAGTGTATTATTAAATTGATTATTATTTACTGAAGTAATATAAAACAGACTTAATTCTTATAATTGGATTTATATAAAAAACCAGACATTATAATTGAGATACTATTTTGAAAATAAAATAAGCTCATTATGTACAGTTTATATATTATTATAATGTATACATATATTGTATTATTATAATTTATTTGAATACGGGTATGTTATTCAGTATCAAGTAGATTAATTATACAATTCAAATTTGAATCCGGATCAAATTATTCATTCATTTACTCGACAAATATCAATATCATCAAATATTAACAAAATAATATAGGTTCGTATAACAGAAAAAAATAATGTTAAATATACCAAAAATATGATCCTTAGAGATTGTGATCTATAGACGAATTAACAATAAAAACATGAAGTAAAATAAAAAAAATATATACGCAGCATTACAAAAAATTCATCTATTGTTCTTTAGCCACAGCATACATAAATAAAACTTTTAAACATCTATTGGTTGGTAAAAATAGAAATAAAATTAAATAACGAACGTCGTCTCAGTCTGCCCAAGTCTAGACAAAAATGTAGTGAGTATGGATTTATTTCTTGTTTTTGACACATAGCTGAGGCTCCGCTACGTGACGAGACGGCGGTGCATTGTGTTAAGATGCAACTATACATTACGTACCAGTATGTATAGAAAACATAAATGCTGCTAAATTCCGTTAGAACATAGACCGATTTTTTTCAAATTTTCTTCTAGATTAATATCACTTTTTATACTCTTTTTATTTAAGAATCCATTAGACATTATTGTGTATAGCATTATTGTACCTAATGTATTGTACGTAATGTGTTTTAACATGCAAATAATCATACCTATATAGAAAACTGCAACTATATAACTGCAGCTAAATGAAGTTAGACGATAAAACAGTTTTTTAATCCGTTCTTGTAGATTGGTGTGACTTTTTTAATTCTTTTTATCTTACCATCCATTAGCTATTATAGTGTGTAGCATTATTATGCCTAATGTATTGCATTTTCACGAGACGGCGGTGCCTTGTGTTAAGATGCAACTGAACATACGAGTACCTATATAGAAAACATAACTGCGGCTTAATAGCGTTAGAACATCGACCAATTTTTAAGACTTCTTTCTGGATTAATATCAATTTTTTAATTCTTTGTACCTTAGCATCCATTAGCCATTATAGTGTATTGCATTTTTATGTTATTTGTGGAGAAAAATATACTATGATCTCAGTAATTAAATATGTTTTGCATTATGTGAGCATATATTTATATACTTTAAACTAGTTGCTCACTCGTGCTTCTGGTCAGTGATTGGTTCCTAAGAGTGGTCTTATGTGTATCACAGTTTATAACCGTCCTCAATCAGCGAGCAATATTAAAGTTACAAACAAAATAATCTATCTCCTTATAATATTAATATAGGAGAATAGATATTTATATTTTCTTTTCAATCAAAAATAAACTTTGAAACATAAACAATGTTGAACTTAAAAAGAAAACGGACAAAACGAAATGAAACAAGTCAATCAAACCGCTTGCCAAGATTACTTACAAAATGAAGATTTAATTTTATTTTCGAACGGAACAAAAAACTTCCGGCTCCGGATCCGCTAACTCTGTTCGGAATATCTCGAAAACCTGCAGTGAATACGAATCCCGACAAAATCAATTTCGTCCATAAATACATATAGCCGTAGCCGCGTAGCGCGTCTACGCCCGTAGCCACCGTCACGTAGACAACGCTACCTACGAAGTATGCTTAATTTCCAAGACTACCTATTTACACATTATTCGAGTCACATTTTCATTTTAAATTAAAATATTACGTAAACATTCGTATCTGTCGCCGAATCAGGTTCAATTAATGAACGTTTTATTATTTTTAATGAGAAATTAAAACTTCCTTAATTTCCTTGTTTACTTTTTTAATTTTTGTTTAGCCTGTGCTTTTATTTGCCTTATTATTTATTCATTACTTTAAGTAAACAATCTTTGTTTCTAGCACAGTAAGAAAATTTTGTCTCTACTAAATGATCATGCGGAAGCGTCACAAGTCATCAGCCTCATTTCCTTATTTGTTATCATCATCCAAAATATCCTAATGCATAAAAGTTAAAAAAGGGAAAATATATTCGATCACCAAAGATATACAAGGAAAACAGGAAAAAAAGAGGAAAAAAAGGCAATTTTTCCCGGGGCTCGCGGGCTGCGGGTACCAGGGCGGCAGAGGCCGGCGGCGGTGGCGCGGCGCATTGCAGGCGGGTGAACGGCCGCGCATCGATCGCCCCCGCCGCCCCGACCCGCCCCGCCCCCTGCAGTACCCCCCTCTTATGTAACCGGTGACGTGGCATCTTCCGGGAGCGTTTCACGTTGCAGTGGAGTACGTCAAACAATGCTCCCATTTCAATACTATATTTAATTACGTTTTTTGATTGACGGTTCTTAAACGCAAGGTTTCTTCATAACACTCAGCCTTTTCTCTTACCCTATTTTCTACTAAAGTTCCTCCTTTAAAAACTTCAAAAGATTGACATGTCAAGAGGTGAAAATATTTTCTTTTTATTAACATCAAATTTTAGATTAAAAAAGTATTGTATTAAATAGAATTTGAATACCGTAATACATTTAGTGTTTATATTAATAATACCGAAGATTCTATTTTTTACTTTAATGTACTTAAAAATAATATGAATCGCTATATTATAATAACTACTTACAAATAACGAAAATAAAGTAATACAGTTAAAAGAAAAGTTCGCTTAGTACAATGACCCCGGAAAATATGTGAATAACAGGGATTTGAGTCTGCGCCCTGATACGCCGGGCTGTGAACCTTATTGTCTCTGTTTTGCTATTAATAAATAATAAGTATCTTGATAATACACAAAAAGTAGCTGTACTCTTTTAAACCTTTTACAAAAAAATACACAAAGAAATATGAAATAAGTTTCATTTTTATCATGATGAAATCAGATATAATGAAGCCATTTTATTTTCATGTATTCCACTTATAAATTTTAATCCCTATGCCGTTAACATAACACACTGTGAATATATCTACACTAATATTATAAAGAAAGATTTGATTGTTCGTTTGTTTGAATAGACTCCAAAATTGCCGGTCTTCTAGTAGATAATATAAAACGATAACAAATCAATACATAATTAATACAAACAATCAAAACCAACCAAAATATTCGACAAATAATTTTGACATCACATATAATACAAATCCATAGCACATTTTCGCCGACAGTCTGCACCTAAACCATGCAAATGATTGCCGAAACCAACACTGCATTCATTAAACCCTGGTAGAATTATACCGCACCGTATTGGCACATAAAAAACCCACTGGGTAGAATTCGAAGCCATTTCACGTATTTTTATAGAATTTTATTAGGTCTTTTATTTAGTCAATACTATAAGTATATTTTACCTAAAGAAATGTCAAATGACTATGTGATTAGCAAGGTTACATACTACAACTATATTATACTACATGCACATGTATTTAAATAGCTCTTATATGGAATGAAAGATCTTAATGAAAATTAAGTCAAATAGAAGACAAACATCAATGAGAACTACAAAGTTCACGTAAAAAGCAAAAAGTACGAGTATCGTGGCTTTCAATAAAGTCTTTCATAATTTCCTCAAACACTAGAATAGAATAATGATAGAAACACAATTACCGCCGCCGATGATAGTGAACTAGAAAAACCTCTTCAGGCGCTATAACTTTGAACTCAACAATCAAATTTAGCACTTAATACGACTTGATAAAGACTACATTTCCGTGCAAGGTATAAACAAGATTGTAGAAAAATTGCACGCATTAATGAATCCTATAGTGACAAGTTTAGAGTTTATTTTCGCTTGTTCGATCAGGTTAGACTTTTGCTTCAAGTCGAGTGTGTCGTAGTTTCAGGCTCAGGAATAATGAACAAGGGTCGCGTGACAATGACTGTGGGAATATTTATAAATTCCAGCCTTCGAAGTGCACTGAGATTCCGAATACGTGAGTTACTTTCTCTACTTGACGAGTGCCACTCGAATTATAAAGTGTAATATGCATTATCTACATAAATATGTATATACAGAAATGCATACATAATAAAAGTATTTTTATATACAATATATCAGTACAAGAATTATTATTTTATTAAAGCCTTTATGAATATATAATAAGATGTACAAAATAAATAGAAACCAATTATTGCAAGGATGAAGCCATTTTTACCACGAGATTAAACGCTAAAATTTTATAATTAATTCAAAGTATCATTCTACCATTTATATTAATTTAAGACTCGAAGTCTAAACCGTGACAGAATTAAAAAATATATATTTTATTAAAATCCGATGCAATGCAGAAACTATGTACGTCATTCTATCTACCGCGCCGCACTGAACACTGGAGAACACTCAAAATAATTAAAACTGTACATAAAAACACTCAGATTTTATTTAAAAAACGAGCCGAGTCGGATTTTCTACGAAAGTTTTTTCCTACTAAATATTAGATTTAAGTTTTTTTTTTCATTTTACTTTTCTTTTTTATTTGATTTAATTCAATATAAATAAAATACATACGTGAATAAATTGAAGTGATAAATGATAAATCAAATAAAATTTGTGTAGTACTATAATTTTGCCTATAGAAATTTTTATACAGATACACTATAACCTAATTATGATACAAAACTAAAATATAAAACACTCATAATACAATAAATAATAGAATAACACTAATTAACAAACACCTGACCCAATAACTACAAACAATGCTGCATATATGAGACTATGAAATTAAAACAAAAGGGGAAGCTACGAGCCGTAGCCCGTAGCTCCGTAGCGAGGTTACGCCGTAGCCCGGGCGCGGTCGCCGACCCCTGGCCGTGAACGGGGGTGCGCCGGGCGAGCCCGACACGCACACTATGACGAGAATACCGTCACACACATAGCTGCAACGCGCCCCTAGCTGAAGTTATACATGGCGTTCAAGTTTGATAGAAGTTTGACTAGTATAATTTTATTTTTATTATAAATATATTTTTATTTATTTACGATTCAATGTACTAAAAAAAATTGCAATTTATTTATAAATAGATATTTTATTATTGAACATATATGTATTCAATTATGAAAAAATAAATTGAAAAATAACATTTTGTAAATCAATACAGTATATAGCAATTTATTTATAAAGCTTTTTTAAAAATAAATCATATTATCGAAATTTACATATTAAAAATTTAAAAATTGTATCTTAAAATAAAGAAAACTTTTATATTCATTTTTCAGTTCAGTTCAGTTTCTAATAATTTATTTGTATATATTAAAAAAAAATAACTGATGAAACCTAATTACTACTTCAAAATTTTCAAACCCCCTTCAAGTAAAATAGAAGCTCGAATCTATTTAACTAACTAATATCCAATCTAACGATCCGGAAATATAACACTCTGTATATTCATTACTCAGCTCAGTCACGCACACAACCACACACAGACGCGCACACACTCTCACTCACCCAGTTCTGTTCAAAGCGCGTCAACACAAAGCCACACCCCCGTCGCCGTGCCAACACGGCGGCACTCACACAACCTTACGATCCTAGAAAATTCGTACACCTGTGTGCGTTTCAGACGTGTCGCGACACGAAACTTTTGTAAACGTGTGAGTGGAAAATATATGTTAATGTGGTACTTCCGCGTTCTGCATTCGAGTCACGCGCACTAGCGTACCAGGTGGTTGTTTGTGTGAGTGGGGTGTGTGTGTGAGTGCGCAGGGTGCATCGACTCCGTTTCCGCTTCCGAGTACAACGGCCTCAGGCTTGATTTATGTTTCCCCGTTTGAAGGTTTGCGTGTTATTGTGACGTTTCAACTGATTTCTACTAAAGTTTCAACTTGCTTCAGTGTATTATTGTAATGACATTGTTACGTTGAGTTATATTTCATCAGCTCGAATTACTTCAAGGAAAATTTAGAAAAAATGTAAACCTACTTTTGGAGTAATAAAGATAAACTTCATTGTTTATTTTAACACGAATGTTTTTTTTTCGTTCTGAAACAATACGTTTTAAAAATCGAAAAGATACATATGTGTGTATATAATAACTTCCCCGGGCCCAGGCGGTAGATTAAATACGATCGAGGCACCTTTGTCTGGGACCATCAATCATGGGAAGTTCATCCGACGAGTGACAAATTACTATCTGATAAAAAACACCGGCTCAATTGAGAAATAAAAAGATATTGATACTCAGCGATTAATTCTTTTTACACAACAACGCACGTAAAGGGAGCACTTTGCAAATTTTTATTTTTATTTGTATTTTTAGCGATACTCATAAACAATAATTCTACTTCCTTATTCACTATCCGTCGATCAAAGTTAGTCGACAAGAAACTTTAAACCAAATTCATAAAGTAAGAAGTTTCTCAAACCTACGTCGGTTTTTATGCCACAATCTATCGTCATCCCATTTTTAATTTTTTCTCTCCGAAAGAACCATCCTCGTACTATAAAAAATTTAAAATAAAAATACTAATTATATCGATATCGGTTCAGCCGTTCAGGTGATATGTGCTTAGGAAGATTAAACGATACTTTTTTATAATAAATATACTTATTTATTTTAATTTCAAATTGTTCTAATTTAAGGCGCTTAAGTAGTTTACATTCTGTGTTTAAATTCATCTCGAGCTCGGCGGTGAAGGAAAACATCGTGAGGAAACCTGCATGTGCCGGAAGAAATTCTGACACATGTATATCTGATTAAGCTCCATACCTTCTCCCTAATAGGAGAGGAGGCCTATGCCCAGCAGTGGGATATGTACAGGCTGTGTTTACATATTAAATTAGTAAGTGTAAGTAAAAACGTGCAGCAAACTCAAGAAATCATTAGTAAAATTTAGTATTTTGCGTTTAAATCAGTTCTTTCTATTTTTAGAAGATTTTATAAATAAAAAATAATTATTTAAGCTTTTATTTCATTAAAACTGTCACTATAATTTTTGAAATTATATTCTGTGCTTAGTGGCTTTTAGTTTAGTTGGTCCCGAGTATCATAATATGTGACAAATGTATGACGTCATAATTCTGTAACACGCGTCTGTAAAATTTTACTGTAAAACTTTTAAAACGGTTTAAGTCATTATGTTTTTATATACGTGTTTAAAGTATAAGGTTCTTTACATTTTATGCATCTTTAAAGTTAGAAAGGTGAAATTTAATTATTTGTTTTAATTGAATTACTTTGCAATTTCTCATTACATTTCAACTCAATGTAATTATTATTTTTAATTATAGACGCACGAACAATTATTTTTAAAGTATCTATTTTGTAAGATTAGGTTTAAAAAAAAGCTCCAAATCTATGTATTTAGTAGATAATTGGTGGTTCGGGAGGAGAAGCGGATGCGTATGAAAAAGCGATCCCGCGGCCTCTCCGTTTTCATGCTAATGGCGGCCATCGCAGATCGCAGGGGTTTTTAGTAAGTACAATCTCACATAACTCGATTTTCCCCCTAGGAGTCGCGTATCGATAAATAAATAAAAAGCCTATTGGTAGTAAAAATTC
>DVXP01002743.1:0-12254 GCA_018235645.1 Junonia grisea | reverse complement strand
TAAATTACTGACCAATCAAATTATTTTCTGCACATGTCAACCGCCCAATTTATAAAAAAACTGCCCATTCATTATTTTAACTGCCCAAGTAAAACTGACCAACCATTTTTAAAACATCCGAAAAAATTTGTTCCCATAAACATACAGACAGACAAACAAAAATGGTCTGAATTGCTGTTTTGATATAAGTATCGTGTAAATATGCGGACCTATGCGGTTAATAAAAAGCTGTTATTATTGTTTTGTAAGCAAACAGGCACTTCTATTTTTTTATTTATATTTAGGTATGTATTGATAAGTACCTTCCTACCAACAATAAGAATAAAAACGCAATCTGCTTGTTGCTAGCCCATTAAAAACTATAAAAGTATTGTATTTTTAAAATCTAAAGTAGTTTTCAAGGCAGCGTTGAGCATAAAAAGTTACATCAACGCTAATTTTAGATTTAAAAAAAAAACATAGATTTATCTCTACACGCGTCTCATTATTAAATAGTGTTTCGATTTATCAAGTTTATGGGAGTTTTGCTAATTTATTTTTCCCTTACTATGTAGTCTATCAAAAACCATTTAAGCATGACCTGTGTCTTATAAGCGAACGCGAGTAACTGAGAGATCAGGTTATATTTGGCAATCTAAATTGATTTTAATGAAATGAGATATACAGCTGTTTAAAAGTATTATCTTGATCGAGATAAACGTTACTATGCAACTACAAATTTTATGAAATAAATTAACCTAATTTTTTTACAATTAATAACAATAATCCAATAAATATTTTAAAAATAGTAATTTATTAAATAATAATAGATTAACAATTACAATAGTATAATATAAAGTAAAAATGCTTCGTCTGATAATAGGTACATTTAAACGGAAGTGTAGGCAAGTAATAATAACTAACAGCAAAAAGATTGAATTGTTTATTTATAACCATGAATTCCGAAGTAAGCAAAAAATTTTGGTCAAAATCCCGCTAAGTGTAACTACTTCGATTCAAAGTAGGTTAGAGTTGCTTACGTAAGCTCGTAATTGCATTATATACCTACCTACGTTCTCTTTACGTTCATAGTTAAATACCTAAACATTTGACATCTACTTTTTACTTATCGCTATCTCGCTCACTCATGCAGGGGATTATTGTTCGAGGAATGCGCGCGTCGGCAAGTCTCGTGACACTTGTCCGTAAGACCGAAATTATTTTTACTCAATAACAAATTCAGTCCTTAATGCGCAGGCTTAAGGTCGATTTTAGAATAGAATTTCTAATTCAAACTCCTTCTGTACAGAGTAACCCTGTCACGAGACTATCCATAGTGACTACCTACTTTGTAAGAGTACATTCATAAATCTCATTTATTATGAAGTTTTTGTTTTATTCTAAAACTAACATTAGAAATACCTAAATTAATGTAATTGTGTTCTTAAAATATTCTATATTGCTGTTATATATGTACAAAGTTAAGAGGTGAGCCAAAAGTAAATTGATAGTTTGAAAACTAAAAATGAAAAGTCCTTGAGAACAAGTCTCGTTGGGAGTGCGCCTACGTCACAGACGGGATTTTTGTAGGTATGTATATCGCTAGCAACGGCCCGATTGGCCAACAAAGCCTTGTCGGCGGCCATTTTGTTCGATGCTGAGTCACCAAAAGGTGAAAAATGTACATGAATTAATGCGCACTCCCAACGAGACTATACAACGGTATTGGGCATTTCCCTCGTGAACACAAAATTTGGGTTTCATGTTCCGCCGACCGTAGCGTGGAAACGAAAATATTTCTTTTCGGCGGATATTAAAGTTTTTCTGGCATAATATTGACTTTTAGTGAATTTTTACATTCCGGGTAAATTGATGAATTGATGAAAAAGTTTTCAAACGTCAAGACGGAAGTTTACATCGGAGTGCCAGTCGTCGAGAACCTCGAGCAGACGCGTAATCGAATTGGTGTCTCATGTGTGATTATAAATAACACTGATAACAATAAAATAACCTGTAGTGTGCGCTGTGTATCGCTAATCTGTCAAATAGTGAGGTGATAATTTGGTGTTGTATACATCGGCATCAATGTTTACTATGAGTGATTGAAAGTGTACCGCAACACGATGTAGTCGGGAGTCAAAGTGACATGATACTGTAAAACTGTAGTGCTTAAAATTTGGTTTAAGGACATTTGCCCGTGTCAAAATGACAGAATCGGCTCCTGTCAAGATAAAAACCGAGCGGCCTGATGAAGCCGAGATCAGGGAACTGGCCGCGAAGATGGTGGAGGCCAACAAGGCGAAGGCGCTGGCGGCTTCGGTTGCCGCCGCGCGGCCGCAGCCCGGAGCACTCCTGGGCGCTCCACCTACGGCCGTCGGCGGCCAAATGGGCATACTGAACTTCCTCACCAGGAAACCGGGCACCCAGCAGACACCAGCGGAACCGAGGCCGACATCCGACGACAAGAAGACGCCAGCGCCCGACGAGGCCAGTTGGAAAGGTCACTTCGGCTGGGACATGCTCGGTAAATGTCACATTCCCTACATATATCGATCAGGAGAGAAATACGTAGCGGTGCGAATGGTGGAGATCAAACTCCTGAACAAGTACCTGAACTACCTGCACGCGGACATCTACTCCTGTACGTGTATACGAAGTTACTACATCACGGAGATCGAGGCTCGGTTGCTGAACGAGATCAACAACAGGCACTGTGATGGTCAGTTCGGCCGGGAGCCCTTCACGCAGAAGGACTTAGTAGTGAGATTATCGGACGCTTACGAATTCTATAATTTCTTAGACGTGTGTTACAATAAGTTGTTACGTGGTACAACGAATAACAAGGACAAGTGTGGTTTTATTAGGATAAATAAAGAGTCTGTGGTGCCCTATACAGTGAGGGATGGACAGAAGTTTGTACCTTTGTTTTACTTTGAGGGTGAAACGGACAATTTGAAGTTGAAGGCGGACCAGTTGAAGGGTTGGGACCTGTCGTATTTGAAGTTCTGTTGTAAGGTGCAGGGCATAAGGAATGAGCTGTTTGCCAGTGAGACGTGTTCAGTGATAAGTTTGACGGACATTAAAAGTTACTTCCCCCCCGGAACGGAGTTTGAAGAGTACTGGCCTAACAAAGTTGTGGACTCTCAGCTACTCATCTCTGCTAAGGGTAAGATCCTATATCTTTATTCTAGTTGTTTATTATTTGTATTTCTATAACTACCTACTATACTAGTTGTATGAAATTATAAAACAATACCACTTACATTTCACACAAGCTATAACAATTATAATTCTAAGATGCTATTGTTGTCAGAAACACCTAATTTATTTGAAGGACTTCACAATCAAAATATAAAGAAAATCAGACTATTTTTAATCCTTATAGTTAACATAGAGGTTAGGTAGATTTTATATAATTATTTTTCTACTAATCAAACAAATCTGCAATGATGAATGAACTTATCAATAAGTTTTTCATGAAATATTACAATTATACGTCAAACACTCTGTGAAGCAGAATAACACTTAGGCTACAATTTATTACAAAGATCAATCAAATTATAACAATTGGTCTCAAATATCAAAAATATGTTTTGTTCATACACAGGCGATGTATGCATCTCCCTAATTCTAAATATTGGTAGGACACTAGTACATAAATGATTTAAAATAAGTATTTTATATGATCTAATATGTTTTCATATACATTGCATCTGTAAGCTGACGTTACAAGTGGAATTATTTTATTTACTAATAAGTCAAGTCGAGGTTCTTAGTAAATAAAGGATGTCATTTATTTTCAGTTTACTTCAGCCATTCATTAAAAAACTTATGAATATGAACAATGGACATACTTGCATAACAAGTTACTGAATCAGTTTAATTTTTTTTATAATCTTTAAATGAAATTAAAGAATTTCTTTAGATTACATGTGGAAATTAATAATAATAAAACCCATGTGAAATATTTTTCTATTCATTTTCAATATCATATCAACTGTTATCTTAGTCAAATAGATAAAACTATTTAATGAATAGGTATATCTTTTAGGTACTTGACTATTTTTTCATTGATCATCACGGATACTGATATTTTGTATACCTAACATTACAAGTAAAGATAAATAATTCTTGTGTAAGCTTACACAAACATTTTGAAATAAGAAAATTTTTAATCATGATTATCAAAATTATTTGATATACCTACCAAACTTAAATTTTACAACTATGTGTTACATGAAACAGTATAAGCATAAGTTTTGAGTCCTTTACAGAACTATTTTTGTAAACATGCAACACCATTTTTGAATTTCAAATTTAATTTTAGATCAGCATTTGAAAGGGTGAGGCATAAAATTAGGGTTTTTGAGTGTTGAATTGTAAAACTATACTCTAAGTCTATTCAATTATACTCAATTGAAAAATAATGCAAGTTTTATCAAGATCTTTGTTACAACCCAATATACACAATTATTCATTCAATATAGATTTTATCAATGAATGAAATGTAATTGGAAGTTCACTTGAGACTCCATTCCATGTAGAATATGGGGTTAAAATCTTACTAGGTAATTACAGAAGTTGAAAATATTAATTTACTTTGTTGGTAACCAATCACTGCCTTTAGCTTTCATAGATACTATACCTTTTACCATTTCTTCTTTTTTTGTGGATTTTAAACTGCAAAATCATTGTTCTAAATATTCAAATAAGCCAACTTTTAAGTCTCCAGAAATACCAGTTCCAAAGATGATGAATCACTGTGTGATGTTAAATCTTTTTTATTTAATCTATAAAAGATTAATTTGTGTGATGAGACAGAAGTTTTTTAGTTTTTACCCTATTAACATTTTTTATAGTCACAAATATTTCTTTTCAATATTGAAGTCAAATGTATTGTGTTTTTCACACGGTTCAGTCATAGTCTATTATATTTAAAGTTGCTTTTAAGAAAATACCTTAAAGTTTTAAGTTAAACTTGTCTTGAATCTATTTTTGTCTCTAAACTCCATATTTTACATGCAGAATAAGTCAATTATGTATAAATCCTAATTATAATAACAAAAGGCTCTTTTTATAAATTGTCAGGGATTATGTATTGAGTCTTTATGGCTAATTACATCCATAAAATATACATACAATGTGATGCTAAGTGATAAAATTACTTAGTTTTAAGTTATTCATAGACTACAGACTTCCACTGGATCTATATTAAGTTGTTAAAATTATTACTTCAGGCTCAATTTTATTTAAAACACAATTTTCCACAATTTTTCCTTCTACAAGCTCTCATATACCTATATAGGTATCTATACAGCAATGCAACCAAATTGATTCAAAAATTTAGGTGCAAAAAGAAAAACAAAACAGTCAAAAAAAGATTTTTTTTTTACATTTAGTTTTTCATATTTTAAAGTATCTAATATCAAGTTAAAATGATTACTTATGTAGGTACCTATCTGTAACACAAAAATTTAAAAAAATAATTTAAGCCATAGGTATTTATTCTTAGTCACATATGAATTTGGATTATGTGTATAAATAACTACATGACTAAAGAACCGAAATGAACATTTATTTTAAAACCCTATCATTATTAATTCAGTAAAAATACAGAGTCATGCTGCAGCAGGTCCAATGTTAGAAATCTTAGAAAACTGTTAGCATATTAACCTACTAATAACAATTTATTAATTAGTAGTTATTATTCCAAAAACAATGCACTACTTTTTACACGAAATACTAAAATAACGTGATTTGGTTGTTAGAAGGATAAAAGATGTAGATCTTCTTCACATGACTGGCCATAAACAGATAACTGACTGAATGGAATGACAAAATTTAAACATTTTATGTATGTTTCAGAACATCTTACCCAAAAGTTACATAACAATCCTTTCAGTGGTTTTCTCATAAAAGAGTAACAAACATTCATCCATCTATTCTCAACAAACCATCACATATGTAATAGTTAACATGTGGGTGACTGTTTAAACCACCATGACTAAAAGGCCTTAATTGGTTTAGATGTCATATTGCTATTACATTACATTATATTAAGAAGAGACAGGCTTGCTGTAGGCAGCTATTTTTCTTTTATTTAATTTTCACATTCATTGTTTATTTAGGGCGAGCTATACGATGTCGCCCGGTTTTTTTTGTTCCTTCTTGGTTCCTGTAGATCGCGTGATATTTATCTATATTATTATACCTTCAGAAAACGGGTTGTTCAACGCTAAAATTATTTTTCAAAAGAAACTGGTAGATCATGAGATTAGTGCATTCAAACAAGCTCTTCTATTATTTATAGATATTCTGTAAAACGTAACTATGATCAATCATCGTAATAACTTCAATAAATTTTAAGCTTATCTAGAAACTACAGAGGATATTGTTAATCACTACATTTTTTCGTGTTAAAAAAGACTTTGTCATACTACTTTTATTATTTGTCATGACATTCTGTTTTAAATTGTTCATGATAAAGAGTTCGCGGCAGTTCTGTTAATACCCCTTAAAACATTAATTGAATTATCGCTGGTTTTCTATAGAAGTGTAGATTATCTTAGGAAATGAAATAGGAACAATCGAGAAATAGAATTTGTTCTAGAAAATATTGCCCAATAAACTCTTATCTCGACTTTGTTTTGACAATAAAGTGTACGATATAAGTTTTCGAGGCGTATTTTATTGAGAACGAAAATTGTTTTTTTTTTCGATGGGAACTTTTATAGCGAATTAGGCTCTATAATTTGTGCGCGCGATTTTGTTCCCGTTGAAGTTTTTGCACCACTTGTTAAGTGCACTAATTAAAAACATTATATCTATTATTTACTCATCTATTAATAATTTTTTTAAATAAAAGATTTTACATACATTTTATCACAACAGATTATGTTAAGAAATTTAATAAAACTTTTAGAATCCCTTCCTAATCGATTAAGTTGACTTTGTTTGAAAAAGATAGAGGTCAAAATACTGTTATCAAAATAAAAATAACCAAAGTTGTGCTTTGATAACTTCTTAATGTGGTCAAAGTCTTTGTTTTTGCTATAACATTTCTAGTGTAAAAAGAAAAAAATTAATACACGTTATCATTTCTTTGAATTATTGATTTCTTTCTAGGCATTAAAATAGTTTCATATTCCTAATCGTGCGTTAAATCATAAATATTAAGGAGTTTTAATTAGCATAGCATTAAAAAGAAATTATTGCGCTTTATCTTTTTATCCGAAAATGTCTGTAAAGAATAAACTGTGTCTTCAATCGTATCTACTTTCCGTTTTCGTTTAAATACTTATTTTTATGACTGCATTACTCACTGCGGTTTCCCGTCATCCGGCGAGGAGTTCCGTTCTTCATCTCGACTGATTTCTATCGGAAGAAAGAGCGTTTCTTTGGATTGAGACGATGTTATCTACTCAGATAAACTTGTAACATCGATTTTTTGATAATTCAGGTGATATCCGAGAGATCGGGTTAAGTTAGATTTCTACTAAGTAAAACCCCTGTGATGGTTATCAGTATGGAACATTACTATGTCAAGGCAGAGTTAAATATTAAAGTCTTCAGATATTGGGGCTTAGGGATCGCAGCTGTCCAAGACATATTTTAAGAACCCAGGGGAAACTTTCATTAAAATCCTTTTAATGGATTAAGGGAGTAAAGAATAGGGGGTGGGGATAGATTGGTTTTGTCACTCGTCGTACCTATCAAATTCTGTTTTAGTTATTTTACGATAATTTTTTGTCAGAATAGGTAATTGGTTCTATGTCAGTTAGGCTTTAATACAAACATTTAGCTATTTACAGTGTACGTATGTGTCGTACACGTGTTCATTATTTATTTTTTTCTCATTTCTTAAGCTTGTTTAATTAAATATTAGATACCTAAAACAAAAATTATCTTTCGCAATAACCAACTGGTATATATTTTTTCTGTAACTTTTTGTAATAAGAGTGAGACAAGGGAATCGTTTTACGGACGTTTGAAAATAGAACAAACCTACCTAATTCTATTTTTAAAAATAGAAAAAAAAACTCGTTCTTACGCGGTTTTTTCCTTTATTACGACAAAATCAATGAAGCAAAACTTTCTCGATCCATATTTTTCATGTTATAAAAACTTCGATTAGGTACAAGTTACGAGTTTTCTTATTGAATACTATTTGTTCGTTACACTGAATAGATGAGCTGCATACTGAATTGTTTTATTAGTATCGTACACAATAGCTAGATTTGCTAAATATTTCTATTGATTTTCTATTAAGGTTAAAACTAAAGTTTACCGTCGCAATTTTTCAAAATTTCTTTTCAAAGGAGCACGTGACCATTTTTATTTAAAAAAAAATTAAAACTGACAATTGGTAGAAATATATTTGCAGGATAATTACTACAATCATTGCACACGATTTCTAAACAACTACAAAAGCTATTTTAATCAAGTTTATATGAGATCTATAAAAAATAATCACTGTGATCGGCTAACAAATTGCAAAGATAAGGCATTTATTTATACGAAAACTACAGTCAACTCGAGAATTTTCCTTTTTGCATTTCGTTAACACATCAATACGTGGTCATATCGTGAAAATTACATTTCCCGTGATAGTTTAAATTTCGGTCAAAGAGGCACCGGATGTAGTAATCAGATGACTAATTGTTAATTTGTCACTTGTTATCCCAATCGTGGTCATTGTAATTGCGTTTCTGATTACGATAATACGGAAACAGTAGATTCTTTATTTGGAAACTGAAGATCGTCTTGTTTCAAAATGTGTTACTTTGTTGTTGTAACTCATTTCAGGCAGTTTTTCATAAAGAAGACCAAAGTATTAGTAATAACATTATTTCTTTGAGTACTAACTTTTGCACGCAAACGTAACGCAATTTTTGAAGATTTTAGACCCCCTCTCCCCCACATGTAACGCATCGTAACGTTGTTCTGTACCCCTCCCCCTAGATGTTACGTAACATTTTAACAAAATTTTGAGATGAAAATGGTCACTATAATAATTTTCGAGACCATTTTCATCTAAAAATCACAATTATGTCGTTACGTAACGCGTTGTTGTTATATCTCCTCCCGGTCCCATAACGCTCCGTAACGTTTTACAAGACCCTCCCCTCCCCCAAACTGCGTTACGTAATACTTGAACGAACCCTAAATCGGTCTAAAACTTATCTGTGAATAGTACGCACTATGTCCATTTTCTGTACTCAATGACAAATTGTATGCGTAAAACTTTATGATGATCCCTTAAGTAGTTTGTTAGTAAGTAGGCTTGAACAAGCAAACGAACTTGATTCGAATTTTTATTAGGATTAGTTAAGTCAACGTTCACGATAAGAACCGACACAGTTGCTAATTTTCCCTAAGCCACGGGTCAAGAACGCACATTTTTGTCGACGTGTTTTTACTTTGGACTTAAAAACTTGTTAGGAGGAAGGTTTTAGAGACCAACACACGAAAAACTAAATAGATAAATAATTATTTCGAAAATTAAAAAAATCTTGGTATTAGTGTATTGCTAATCCGTGAACACTGCGAAATTTTAAGGCGCGAATGAAGGCACCTATTGCGTGTCAATTCTTTTGCTAACCATTAGTGAAAATGCTAATAAGGAGCTTTTACTAAAAGATACAGTAAGTAGAAAGTTAGAACCCTAGTTTAAAGCCCAAAATCCTTTTATAACGTTACCACAGCAATTTAACTGGAGTTAATTACAGTATGTGGAGTTTTATAAGACTGAGTGTAAAGTTTAAGTTATTTTTATAACTTATTTATAAATAAACATTTTAGTTGCATTCAAATAAAAAAACGTATGTAATCATTTTAAGTCTGACGTGGCTTACTTGTGGTTTTTTAAATATCTACCATATGGTCTTATTGACCCACATCAAGATTAATCTAGTCGATTAAATACCATGTAAAAGTTTATTTTATATAATAATAATATATTCTTTGCGCTAGTTACTTCGCTTGATTTAAAAAGCGGTTTGGTATTGAGGTAAGACCTTCAACGAAACCTTGACACGATAAAAATAATTTGCATCGGTAGATGTTTCCTTTTTCATTTATTTTGCGTCTTACTATTAGCCTGATAGCGATGGCGCAGTGGTGGGAGTAGTTGAAAGTTCAGAGGTTCGAATCTGCGTGGGAAATTTTTGTTAATTGTGGGTAGGGTGACTTTGAAACATTTAATGAAAGTTTATTAATGCATGGCTATGTATGTACTCATACAAGAAATATAAAAGTAACACTGTCTGTAGGTTTGATACGTTTATACATATAGTACTTTGATCAGTTTTGGTATATAGATAATAAATTGAATTTTGGATAAGAATACTATACTACTCTTCTAGTGTCACGAAAATAAATAGGATCGAATCTTGAAATAAATGCTTGTATAACAGATATAGTCGTGGTCAACTAAATATTCTTTATAAGAAATAGTCGCAGATATTTAATGAAACTGGTTGAATTTACTCATACAATTTATATTTTTATATTGGGATATAAAAATTCCAGAATGATTATGAAATTATCTAACGTCAACATGTTCGCAAGATAAAAAATAAAACATAAAAACAAGTATGAAATGTGTTACATAATTTTAGTTTCTACTTGTTATTTATATTAGTTGCTAGATACTCTTGCAAAATAAGACATTAATAATAATAAAATTAAATCGACTGTAATAGGTTCTTGATTCGGCAACTTTTTAGTCCATTATGATTACGGCGTACTAATTTACTAAATTTTGATCTTGATGAAAATCTTCTGTCAATCTACTATTAATGCTGGTATAAGTTTTTGAAAATGTAATTTCCGATTAGTATTTTTTGACTAATTTTGCGTACATTGACTAGTGTCTCTAGGCCCTGTTAGTCAAGGTCAAAATACTATTTTGTTACTCATAAAAACGTACTATGCGTATAATTCAATTCAAGTATCTATTTTCGTGCCAAACCATAATAATTACACTTAATCTTCCTTCCAGGTTCTGTGTCCGGCGGTGGTCAATGGACGCGAGCGCCGCCTGCGCCTCCACCGGGCGCGGTGAGCGGCGTGGTCGGCAGCGGAGTCTCTCTTGGTGTGAGCGGCGTGTCCGCGTCCCGTGGCCGCCGACCCACACAGCGGCATTCCGCGGCATCAACCGCCATGCAAATGCCGCACGCTGGCATATCAGCAGCGGCTGTGCAGGCCCTGGCTAATGGGTGGAATCTACCGGGAGCGCTGACACAGGCGCAGACGCAGCAAGTTCTGAGGCTCGCGCAGGTTGGTGTTCGACACATTATAGTAGCGCTTCCTGTGGTCGCCGACCAACACAGCGGCATTCCGCGGCCTCAATGGCCAAGCAAATGCCACACGCTGGCATATTAGCAGCAGCGGTCCAGGCCTTGGACAATGGCTGGAATCTACGGGGCGCGTTAACCCAGGCCTAGACGCAGCAAGTGCTGAGGCTCGTGCAGTTTTGTCCTTGACTTGTTGTCTTTTTAGAGGTCGAATTTGAGTAATAGCAACCTTGTCCTCGATATGAATATGTCAAAAGTTGCGACAACGTTTTTTGATACTTTAGTAAGTATCATTATAATTAGTACAAAATAGTAGTAAACTTGTTTAGTAAACTAGAAACTTTCTTGAAATAGAAGATTTAATACAATTTGTAAAAATTATAATATAATTTATAGCAAAGATCCATATTTCATAATTACCATATATTGTTATTAAAATAATCACATTTTCAAACATCTGTATAAACGAATCATTATTAACAACCTATTCTCCCAACAGGCGCAAGTAGCGCAGGCGCAGGCGGCAGCGCGGTACAACAACGCGGCCATCGCGGCCGCCGCCGTCGCATCCATGCCGCAGCACAGATCCTCACATGGCCGTACTGTACAGGTAAATATATGAACGTACATACACATTACACTGCTTACATTGTAGGAGTAGATTAAAAACTTACATATCTTAAGATTATTTTATATAAGGACTTGTATTCGTTCTTAATTTTTTTTTAACTGAAAATTGGAATGTCACACTGTCAGAAAAACGTTACTTTAAAATTTTAATCTATTTGAAAATGCAATATCCTTAGGGGCATACTATACATAAATTATATATGCATTTTTTATATATATTTAAATTACTCATAACTAATTTTTTAACCAAATAAATGTTTCTTATAAATCTACATACGTCTTGTTTACAATTATGTAGTTCTGGGAAAACCACTATGTCACGACAATTTTCCTCTAAGGGCTATTGAC